>CAOLHI010007804.1:0-12104 GCA_948474755.1 Ctenosaura bakeri
TTTTAAAAAATTAAAAATTCCAGGTTAAAATTAATTAAAAAAAATTAATTAAAAAAAAAAAAAAAAAAAAAAAAAAAAAAAAAAAAAAAAAAATAATGGTGTATAATTTAAAATTTTAAAATTATTGTTTTAAATTTTTAAACTGTTTTTTATAAAAAACATCCTTTTTATGAGGGTCATGATAATAATAGGGTTGTGGCACTTTTCTACAAAAGTGGCTTTTAAAGGGCTTGTGCTTAAACCCAAAAAATTAAAAAAACAAGGAGGATAACAGAGGAAAATGGGGAAGTTTCACCCTTTGCCAAAATTATTTCCAGACCATGATTTTTTTCCCCTGTCCAAAAATCCTTTGGGAAAACTTTTGTTTTGTTTTTCAGTGCATTTGGGTTTTATGTTGGGGCTTTTCCGGGGTTTAAACCAAAAGGAAAAAAATTCCCAGAGTTTTCCCTAATGAGCTCTCATGAAAGTTGAAGCCTTGCTTTGGATTTAAAAAACAAAAAAAAAAAAACCTGTGCTTATGCATTTACTTATTCTTTTTTTAAACATCTATTTTTCCCCCAAAAAAAATATCAAATAGTTCCAAAAAGTTTGCACCTAAATGAGGTATTTAGCACCCTTTTTTTCTACAGGAATTAAACCATTTTTCTTCCATTTTTCCCCTACATTTGTTTCAGGGGCTAAATGAAATGCCCCCCACCCCCCCTAAACGGGCCCCTAATTTCTCAGATTGTTTTGTCAACTTTTTACATTTTTCAGAGCTCAGTCATACCTTTTTTTGGGGAAAGTTGTGGGTGATTCCTCTTTGCTTCATGGCATCCCGGGAATGATGTGATTTCCCCATGTTTTGGGGCAAAGATGGGTGGTTGTCTTCAGATGGTACCCAAAAAAAGGAAGATTTTTAACATCTATGGGAAATTGGCTTAAAAAAAAAAAAGCATAAAAAATGAAAAAAAGACTGCCAAACTTGTAATAGTCCCCCCAAACCTTTTCCCTTTTTCTTCTTGCCAGCAAATTCACATTTTACCTCTTAAAAAATTTCCCCCCCGTCCAATTTTCAAACTTAAAAACCCTTTAAATTTGGGAAATTTTTGGTTTTTCCTTTAATATTTTTTGCTTGCTTGCTTTTCCCCCTCTTTCCTCCCCCCCCTTTTGAATTCTTACACTGGAAAAATTTTTTGGTGACCAGTTTGGGGGAAGTCAGATTTTACAGTTCGGGTTTCCCCTGGGGGAAACCCCATGCTCCAGGTTTCCCCAAGGGTTTTCCCGGGTTTTGGGTGAGGCCCTTTTTCTATTTTATGTTTTGTACTCTAGATTCTCCCCCTTTTACCTGTTTGGCAGGCAGAAAGCATTTTTAAAAATTTTCCTTGGTTTTATGGGTACTCCAGCTATGAAAATGAAAACTTTTGTGGGCGCCTATTCCCCAGTCCTTTTTTTTTGCATCTAGTGTACTGTTCTGTTTTTATTTTTTGTTATAAAAATTACAGATAGGAAAGGGTGTAGGTGTGTCTTCAAAATTTTTTGTTTGTAGAAAAAAAATTTTTTTTTCCCAAATTTTCCCTTTTCCCATTTATAATTCCCCTTTGTTCTCTCTCCCTTTTTTTACTGACCATTTTCAAATATTTTCCCGTTTTCAAAAATTTGTTTGCCCCCAAACATTCCACCTGGGCGGGAAAGGGCAGGGGGCCCTTTAAAACCGGATACAAAGGTCCTTGTTTTGATTGCTTATCTCTTTCGAAAACGCCCACAAGTTGTCCCAACTTAAAGGGTTTTTGACATAAAATTTCCCTCTAGTTACATTAGACCATTTTTAAGACCAAAAAACAGCAAAAGCCCCCTTTCCCCCTATATTCTTTTTATAGCAAAGTTGAAAAATTGTTTTGATTTTGAACAGTATAATTTTATGTGTGTTTTTTTTAAAAACCCTAAAAAGGAAAAAACAGGAATAAAACCGAAAAAATTTTCTTTCAAGTCCCCGTTGTCAAAAACGGGGTGCTTTGGTGGTAAAACTTTATGCAAAATCACACATATGAATTATGTAACTTTTTTGTCTGGATTTTACTTTTATTTGTTATACGTATTATGGGGGGACAGTAGGGTTTTCTCTCAGACTGCTAATCCCCAGCATAAAAATTATCATTTTAAAAGGGCTCTGGGGAAACCCACTGAATAAAAAAAATTACTGCAGCCTTCAAGCACATGCAAAATTAAAATTTAAAAAAAATAATTCCCAAATTTTAATTTAAAAAATTTGAAATAATTTCCTGGTGGTACCAAGATATCCCAAAAAAGAGGGTTTAAGAGACACACTTTTTCTTTTATTACTTTAGTAAGTTACTGACATTTTTCTAAAATATTTCTTTTACAGAAATTTTCCCCCCCCTTAAATAAAATTCCCTTTTAAGTTTAAGTAAGCTTTGTAGAACCGTATGTCTTTTTTTAGGTCTAAATAAAATTTTTTCCCCAGGTCAAATAGATCAGATTAAAATATCAAAGGAATTTTTTGGGGATTCAAAGGCAAAGCAAACACATGTCTACATGGTTTTTTTTCCTTTAAAGGAAACAGGCATTACCTGGACAAGTGGTAAAACCTGGATTCCCCACGACAGAAAAACCGTTCTTTGTCAGTGAACCACTTAAAAAGGGAAAGGGAACCACTGTTTAAATAAGGTAAGCAAACTGAGGATTTATTTATTTACATTATAACCCCACTAACCTCATCTCACTCTTGATAAAAATGAAATACAGTATCTTTGTTTTATTTTTCCCATAAATAGGGATAATTTTTTCTCGCCATTTTGGTTTTTTGGGAAGGGATTGTAGGGGTTTTGTATTTCACATAGTATTTTGTGGAAAACCCTTTGCAGCTAAAAACTCTTTCGGGGTTATTGCCACAATGTAAGAGTAATGGTTTCATGCTCCTCATCCCTAGGGTTTGGGAAAACACTCCATAGGGAGTAATCATTTCACTGCCCCCCCCCATTGGTACCTCAGTGTTTAAGGTTGCAGGGCAACAAAATAATTCATGGGTAGTTTGGGTACAAATTTTTAATTTCTGGCCCCCTTTTAAGCAACACAGGGCAGTGAATTTTTTAACAGGTATAATGTAAATGGAAAAGCCCCTGTGTTATTACGGCAAGCATTGAAACGGGCAATGACAGGAAACATTTTTCTTTTTCCTTTTAGATTCCTTGAAATATAATGAATTTGGGGGGTTTTTTTTGATAAATTAAGGTTTAACATTTTCTTTTTTTATCCAGAAACCTCTGTAAGCAGTTTTAAAAAATCCCCATGACTTTATTTTCTTCAAAAAAAAGGGGGGGGGTTTTGAAACCCTTTGATGGGCTCGGGTTTGGGTAAAATCGGGCCAATTTTTGACAATAGTAAAGTCCTTTCCGGGAAAAAAAAATGTTTCCCTAGTTTAACCCAAAATTTTGAGCTACAGCCTGCAGATTTGATCCAATCTATGGGTGGTCCCTCCCCCAAAGGATCGAATTTCCCCCCTTGTCAAGCCACACTTCCTAAAAAATTTTTTTTGTTCTAATTGAAAGATTCCCTTAGGGGGATTTTCCCCTTTCCCCAAACTGGGGAATTGCTTTTATGCTGATCGTGACTTAATAAAAACCGGGATTTCGTTCTTTCCCTTTCCCAACGGGGAGGGGAGGGCAAAATCTCACACTTGTGGCTAAATCAAAAAATGGGATAATTTAAAATTCCCTGTCCTGGTGGCTGGTTCAGTTGTAAAGGTAAGCGGGGTAAAACCCTTTGTTATGGGGGGTTAAAGGGGATGATTATTTGGGAAAAGGGCCAGGGGGGGGACAGGAAGGATTTTTTTTTTTTAGTCAGTAAGTAAGATCATAGACCTTTTTCCCTTTTCTCTACCTTTTGTTCCAAGTGGAAAAAAGGGGTTAAAAATTTTTAAAAAGAAAATAAAAATGAGATTGATTGAGGAGGAGAGGGGCAGGGGCCGGGATAAAAAATATCAACAAGGGTTTGGGATGAAATCCTTTCTGATATTGTTCAGCCAAAAACTGGGCCCAAAAAAAAACATTCCCTTTTTCCCTTTTGCTTGCCCGACATTTTGTGGATAAAAGCTTCTCTGTATTTCTTTCCTGCCCCGCTCTTCAAAAAGAAAAAACTGATCTCCCGAATTTCTCAGTTTTTTAAAAAATTTTTAGGGGGATGAGGCTGCCCGTGAGGGTGGGAGGAATCACTGTTAATCCACTCCTAATGTTGAAGGTAACAGTGAGAGTGAAATTTAGGGATTCAATAACAACAGTTAAATGGGGGGAAACGGGGGTTAAGTTTTTAAGTTTTCCACAAATTTATACAGAACTTTAAAATGTTAATTGCTGTGAATTACCTTTTACTGAACCCCAGAATTAAAGATAGGTTTTTTGAAATTGGTCCACAGGGAAATTTAAAAAATTAAATTTCCCTTTACTTTGGTTAAAAATTTAAAAAATTTTGATTTTCCGTTTTTTAATAAAAAAAAAGTAAAGTGAAGCCACCAGTTTTTAAAATAAAAAGTGGGATGGGTATTTAATCCCACAAAAACTTCCCCACACACTTTTAAAGTGTTAAAAATTCCACTTTCAGCCTCCTATGGAATCCTGGGGTTTGCATTTTTTGGGGTTTGGGGCCTTTAAATTCTCACCCCAAGAGCTGTTTGACCTCAAAAAAAAATTCCACTGGATTTAAAAGGTGGAACAATAACTCTATGGGGAAGGGGGCCCGGGGGTTTTTTGAACCACATGGCTTTTTTGTTGCTGGAAAAAGTCTTCTCTCCAGCAGTGGGCAAAGGAGAAAATGTGAAATCCCACAAATTGGAAAAGGGCATCACATAAAATTAAACCTTATTTTTGTGACTATATATAGTTTTGGGCTTTGGATTCTAAAATTCTAGACGGGAAATCACTCCTGGATGTCCCCATTTTCCTGTAAAGTGACTGTCCAAATGAAAGCACTTATAAAAAATTTTTGTAATGTGATTTGTAACTATCAAAGCTGTTTAGCATGCTTTCACAAAGTGGGCCCAAATTTTTAAACCCAGGTTTTCATTTTAAAAAAAAAAAAATTTAATAATGTAACCTAATGAAATATGTAAGTTATGTTTTTTAAAGCTATATTTTAATTTTTGGAGTATATGTAAATGGAAACCCTTTTGCTTTTATAAATGATATCCCAAAAAATGTACCCCAAAGTTTAATTGTAACCCCCAAAAAATTTGGGGTATGGGTATTAACATTTTTTTGGTGCTAATACTAAATAAAAAATTTACTCGGGGGCTGAAACTTACTTTCTCTAAATTTCAGATTCTCAGGGGGCATTGGAGGAGGTGGAGGGTACTGGGCTTTGGCCCCTTTTTGTGGTCTTTTTGGTGGCTGTAGGAGCTATCATTCTTTAAAATTTTTTAAAAGGCAAGTTTTTCCTCATCCCAGCCCAGGGTTGTCTTTTCGACAGGCTTTGTTATTTTCCCCCAAATAAAGGTGGTGAACTCCTTTGCACCCTTTTTAGTTTTTGGCACCGTCATTGGGTTTTGGATAATAAAATGTAAAGTTTTTTTTAACCTCACCCCTCCCTCCCTCAGCTTCCCCTTTCCCCCTTCCTCCCCTCCCCCCTTTCATGGGTAATTTTTTGGGGACACAGTGGGGTTTTGGAAACTTTAAATTGAACCAAAAAGTCAATTGTACAACCCATATCTTTTTAATTTTACTCAAAATTAATTTTAAATAAATGCAGTAAGTTTGCCATAAAGTGGTTATGGGATTCCCCCTTTTTCCAAAAAAGTTCATTTTTTTTAATGAAAAACAAGGACCAAAAAAACGAGGAAAAAGGCCAAGCTGACTCGGGCCCAAATTTCCCACATTTTTACCCATCTCCGTCATCATCCCATTGAAATTTCCGGGCCGGCCACAGCCAAAAAATGGGAGGAACGTGAACACTCTTCTTGCACTTGGTAGCTGCTGTGGAATGCCTTCATGTCCCTTCCCTTCCACAGTCCCACTGGCCATTTCCCCAGGTTTTATCCGGGATGGCCACTGGCGATAGAGTGTTTTTAAATTTGGGGGGTGTTAAGGTTTTTTCCCGTAATGGGAAAATCCTGTGGGTCGCGACAGGGTTAGGGAAAACACTGGTAGGCCGGGGGCTGCAAAATGTTCATATGAAAGCTGCCAGCAATCCCTCCCCCCGGGACGCAAAGGGGGTGCAGAAATGGCTAAATTTAAAATTTTTTTGGGAAAATTTTTTCAACCCAACAGACATTCCAGAGTTATTTTTTTTACTTGAACCGATGGGGAAAAACATTCAAAATGTGTTGTGCAAAATTGAAACAGGAAAATCAAGCCTTATTATATAAAATTAAGTGAATTTTAAAAAAAATTACTAAAAAATATGGGTCTGAGAAAAATGGGGGTTGTTTTGTACCATAACTTTTAATCTGGAGAAGCCCAGAATGAACTTGGGACCCCTTAAAAAAACCCGGGCCCTCCCCTGTTTTTGGGAAAAAATTTTTTGGTTTTTGGGAAAAAGGGAAACCATTTAAATTCATTGTGCATAAATATTTCTCCCCATATGCAAAAATTTAAAAACATTTCTAAATTAAATAATTCTCCACCTTTGATTCACTGTTTAAACCCTTTTCGGGCCCGGGCCATTTTTGGGAATTTGGATTTGCAAAATCGGGGCCCTTAACTGAAATAAGCACAACACCCAGAATCCTCTATCAAAAAATTGTACTTTAACTTACATATACTTAGCTACATAGCAAAAAGATGTCAAAAACACTGTTAATGAATTTTCCAAAATAGTAATGGACACTGGCAAAATTGTCTTCCCGGTCCTGCCTGGCCATTTCCATGCGCAGTCAGACCAATCCATGTCTTTTTGCACTTTGGTTCAAAGTGCATTGGTACTTTGCTGCTCCTCCTATAGTCCCTTTTACAGAATGCTTTATTTGGATAGGGATGGGTTTTTTACAGAACTTCTTTAGGGGAATATTGGGAAGCCATTTTATAAAGATGAAAGGGCCCCCAACAGGATTTTCTTACTAACGTTTTACAAAATTTTAATTTAAATTTTCACAAACGAGGGATTTTAAGGAGAAAATAATTAAAAAACGTACAAGTTACTAGTGGATGGGAAGGACAAAAAGGGAATTTTAGAACAAAAAAGACAAAATGTAACTGAACAGGGTTTTTAAAAAATAATCTCAAGACAAGTTTCCCAACATAAAACAACAAATTAAGTTGTGGGGGTTTGTAGGACTTTGTTTTGGAATTGGGGACCTTTAAAAAAAGAGCCCTTTTTAAGGACAAGTAAAAATTTTTTCCTAAGGGAAAAAAAACCCCCTTTTTGCCAATTTATCCCGTTTAAAAATTATGACCCACTTTGAAAGCCAAGCATTTTTAAGTATAAAAAAAAAGCATACTAAAATTTTAAAAATTAAAAATTTAAATTTTCCCCGGGGAATTGACAAAACAAACTGATTTTCCCGCCTCTGCCCTTTAATTGGGAGGGACCGTGGAAGTGCTAAATGCTACCCCAAAGGGAAAACCCAAATTTTTTCCCGCTGAATTTAGGGAGAGGGGGAAATGGGGTTTTTGTGCCCAAAATGATGGGTTGGGGAGTTTTCAAAAGGCTGATGAAATTCACTCCCATTTAAAAAAAAAAGGGTTTTAAAACACCAGATAGGAAGAGGAGTCCAGCCCCCTTGGGGTATTCCCCTTTTATCCCAAAAATTTTGTGAAACTGTGGAAATTTTGGCCCCTTCCCCGAATCCCTTTAGTGGTTGCCAATCTTGCTTTGTCATAAATACTGTCCCGTAAAACCCCGGGGGGTTTGTTTAGTTGACTTTTTCAAAATTTCTAGATTGAGTTACTAAACAAACTGTTTTTTTTTGATAATGAGTAAAAGAAAATCCAGATTGTTCTAAAGCCAAATTTGGTTACCCACACACTTTTCAGAGAGGTTTTTTGTACCTATGCCTCATTCACACCAAAATTTTATGGGTCTGGGTTTTTTATCTTTCCCTTTATAACCATTCTGTGTTTTCCCCCCTTACTTTTTTTCTTTTTCCCTGATGAATTACAAAAAAAATGAAGGGAAAAAGATGGAATAAACTCTCAGGGGCCCTTTTTAAAAAACACCATATGTGAGGTTGTAACACTCTGAAAATCCAAATGGGGGTTTCAAGCTAGAAAAAGAGCCCATGTCACAAATGTTTTTCTGCCAAAAAAGGGGTTAATTTTTCCCCAAATTTTAAAGTTTGTGACCTCCAAATTTTTTTAGTTTGTTGTCAGGGCTAAATTTGAAAATTCCCTACCACCTGTGGTAAAAAAACTTTGTCAATTTGGTGCAGTGTTTTTAACAAGAAAAATTTTTCATAGAGTGGAATATGCCCCCTCTTTCTTCCAACAGCAATTAAAACAAATTATTCATCAGAACAGGGTTTAAATTTTAAAACCTCCTGAGGTTGTTTTAACTTTTAGAAAATTTTTCTTTTTAATAAATTATGATGCTCATTGATTATAGCCTCATTTGCTCTTTTTTTTAATATAAATAAATTTTTTAAAAATTTAGTTCCAGTATTAAAAGCAGCATCAAACATAGGAATAAGAAACAGTAGTGTAAAGGTCGATTTGGGTTGGGAAGTTTTATAAGCCTACATAGCCATTCCCCGTAAGAATCCAGTATGAGCAGTTAAAATATGTAAAACAATATTTGGCTACCCATCTCATTAAAAACAGTAATACACAGTATTCCCATTTATAAAGATCAGGCCCCGGGTCCCCTGTCTATGCATACTTAAAATAAACCCATTAAATTTAGTTGATGGCTTACTTTGCCTGCTTAAATTTTTTTTCTGTAAAAAACAGGACTCCCCGACAACAGCAAAACAAAACAATAAAAAGTAGAGAGAAAAAAAAAAGAAAAAGAAAAACTTCTGCAACTGGAATACAACTTTTAGTATTCAGTTCATGTTAAATTGAGTTAAAAACTCAATTAAAAATTAAACCTTTTTGCCAAATGTTTCCATTTAGGTCTGTGGGGTTAAAGTGGGAAAAAAAATAAAAATAGAAACAATGGGGAAAAAAAGGATCATCCTTTTCTTGACCCCTTTTAAAATTTTTCCAGAACAATTGGGTGGTTTAGATTAAAAGGGCCCAAAAACCCTTTTTAAGAATCCAAAATTTTTAAATGGGGATGAAAGCCCAAAACTTGGGTGTGTGCTTCCATGTGGGTTTGTTTTTGAAGGATCAGCATAAAACTTTTAAAATTTTTCCCAAAATTTCTGTTTTTTTGCTTTTCCCAGGAAATTCCGGGGCAAAAATTTATGCCCAGATGCAAAATGAAAAAGACAAAAACCAGTCCAGTAAACCACGGGAAAAAAATCCCCAAAAATATCATCCAGGGGGGGGTTCATTATGATGATCTTGACTGTCCCCCCAAAATGCAAAAAGGTACATTTAAAATTTTTGTCACTGGTATTTTCGGGGAAAAAGGGTTTCCCAAAGACAAAAAGTTAAAACCCAAAATTTTTCAAACCCCAAAATTAAATTGGCCCCGTGGGGAATTTGAAAGGAAAAAATTTAGGGACCGGGGAGGGGTTTAATAAAAAAGAAAAAAAAATTGAAAAAATTAAACAGTAAATAAAAAAAATGAAATTAACATACCAATTTTATTGAGAAAATAAGATAAAAAAAAAAGGTACATTATAAAAATTTTTTTGGTTTTTTTGAACTTTGGGGTAAGGGCCAATTTTGGGGGGTAAAAAAAAGGTTTTCTTTAAAAAATTTTTTTAAAACCCCTTTTAGCTAGCCTAACATAAAAATTCGGGAATTTTTAAAACACCGGGAAAAAAATTTTTTTTAAAAAAAACCTTAAAAATTTTTGGGGGGGGGGAAAAATTTTAAAAATTTTTTAAATTTAAGGGGGAAATTTTTTTTAAAAAAGGGGCATGGGGTAAAAAAATTTTTAAAATTTTAAATTTTTCCCTTGGAAAAAAAGGGTTTTTCTTTTTTCTTTTAAAAAAAAAGGGACATAAAAATTAACCTTTAAAAATTAAAGAAAAAAAGGGCACCAAATAAAAATTTTTGGCCCCGGTTGGGCAGACCTGAAAAATAAAGACTATAAAATTCCCGGGTTAAACCCTTATTTTTCCTTAATTTTCCGCAAGGGTTCAAATTGGGGAAAATGGGGCTTACATTAATTAACATGAATTTAATGTTGTTAACATCTAAAACTTTAAATTTAAAAATTTTTCTTTCAAAAGATTAATCCAACAGGAGGGGGGTTTAAAAAGGGAGAGATTTAGTGTAATTCTGCCAAAATATCAGACAAGCCATGTGCAATTGCAAAAAAAAAGGGGTTTTAACTGGAAAAAAACCATGAATTCAAAATAGTCTCAAGGATACTCCCCTAAGCAGTTTGAAAAACAGCCTGAAAGTGCACTGTAACCTCAAGGAAAGGGAAAATTTTCGATCTAAGGCCAGATGGGCCCTTTGTAACTTCAGGATTTTGTTGGGCCCTAGCCCCCATTACACTTACCATTGACTATGCTTGTTGGGATTGAGGGGGTTTTCATCAAAGAATACCACATTGCCTAATTTTTCTAAGTTTTTTTCCATTTTTTTAGTACTATTTTTTTGTTTTCCTGAAAAACCCCTTTGTTGCAGTGGCTTAGGTTTTAAAAACCCCTTGCTATAAAAAGGAAAATTTTATGACATTGAATAGTCTATCCGGGAAGAAAACCACTGTGGCAGAGACGGGAAGGGGACTGCGGGGGCTAATTTTTCCTCCATCTCTTTCCCTTTAAAAAAGGGGAAATTAACCCCCTTCTAATGTGTATAATTCACCCCTTTTGATCCACTTGAAACTCACGGGAAAAAAAACGGGAAACCCAGACCCTTTTTACAGGGGACCTCCAGAATATGGCACACCCCCTTTTCCAAAATAGTTTTCCCTCTCGGGAGGCAAACAAGTTTTGTTCTGGGCTGAAAATTTATTTTAAATTCACATTTTTTGTTAAACGGGAATTTTTCCTCGGGAAAAAAATTTGTCTCCCCCCTTAAAATGATGACATTGTTTTCCACTTTTCAGCAACCCCCGCTGCTTGGAGCCCCCCCTGCCCTGACCACTGGGTTCCCGTTTCTAGATCTGGCATTTCTTGGTTGGAACATTCTTGTGCACTTTGGTCTGGAACTTTTTGCTTCTTTCCCAAAAATTTTTTGGAAGTTTTCAAAAAAATCTAAATTTATCTTGAAATTTCAAGTGAAAGTGGATTGGTAAAACTGTTAAAAAATTGGGAAATCAAAAAGATCTCAATAAAAACCCCTTTCCCGCCCACAATGATAACAACTTTGGGAAAAATGGGGCCATTGAATGCATACTCTTTATACTTTTTTCTACCATATTTGGTCCAGAAATTCTCAAATGCAAAGGGGGTTTTTGTTTGCCATGACAAATTAAGAGCAGACCCCATTTGGGGGGGGGGGAGGAGGAGTAAAATTTCCCCAGGTAGCAGGTCCTGGGGCCACAATGGCAGCCCCCCCCAAAAAATTTTCCCCCTTTTTTTTCCTATCTTTTGGGGACTTTATCCCGCAATGGCATGCTGGTTTTTCCCAGTTTGGGCCCGCTTTTTTCTCTTTCCCCGTGTTGGGCCCCAAATGCCTTTCTTTTTTCATGGACAGCAAAAGAGGGCCCCCTTTGGTGATCTCAAATTTTGTAGTCCAGAAGATATCATGCCTTCACATATGGAAATTTTGGGGGTTCTTTTTCCCCATTTGTTTTTATGGAGCAATGAATAAGTGGTAGCAAAGGTAAAATGAGCTGGGGGTGATACTATCTTTTGTCCTTAAGCTTTTGTTCCCCCTTGTACAGTGGAGAAAAGTTTCAGTTAATTGAGTGCCGCCTCCAGGTTTTGGGTTTTCTGTATATAAAAAAAAACACTTCTTTTGCTTTTCTCAGACAGCAAAATTAGGGGCAAGCCTAGGGTAATATGGAGGTATTGTTCTTATGTCCAGCATCTCATTTAAATTGGCCCTTTTAAGGGCTTGTTGGTGACAAACCCCTACATTTCCCAAAGGCCCCGCCCTGTCCTTAGGGGG
>CAOLHI010007805.1:0-11819 GCA_948474755.1 Ctenosaura bakeri
ACCTTTTATTGTGTGTATTTTTGATGGCATTGTGCTCCACCTTGGCAAATGGAAAACTTTTAAATTTGGGGGTTTAAAGGGGAAAACCCAAAAATTCTGGAACAGTGTGCATGCTTGTCTCCTTTGACATAAATGTAATGATTGATGTTACTTCACATCACCTTTTTGAGAGTCCCATCAGTGATAAATGATAAGTCAATACCTAGTTCCAGAATCTACCTGTGCAGTACCCCATGCTTAGGATTGTCGGGTCTACAGCCATTTCTCCTGGTTGTGAGGTCAGAAATGGAAAATACTGGCTTTTTTTGCCCAGTAGCTTCAATGTTTCTTCTCTCAAACTCTTTTCCACACACACTCAGGTTAGGTTTTGTTACTCTTTTTTGGGAAAAAAGATATCAGAATCTCATTTTCTGTGTGTTTGTGTGTGGTGTGGGAGTTAGAACTTACTTTGCCTTTTTTATCTATTTGTTATATATTTTATGATGATCAACATTCTTTTAACTTTTCCTCTTCAAAAGTTAATCTCCCGGGCCATCTGTAACACACATGGCCATAAATACACATACTCAGAAATGAAAGGGAATTTAGTGCTAATAACATTATAAAAGGAAGATACAATGAACAATGCTAAGTAGAAAAGGGGAAAATTTTGGCCTTCATTTCATTTTGAAAGGGGGTTTCCCAAAGAAATACATCTAAACTGCCCAAAAACCGAAAACCCTGATGAAGTTGTGTGTTTTCTAGTCATTTCTAACTTATGGTGACCTTAAGGAAAACCTTGCACAGGATTTTCTGGTTTTTAGAGTGTACATGACACACCCAAACTCAAAAGGAAATTTCCATGGTCATGCGGGGAACCCAACCCTGGTCTCCAGGGTCATAGGCCACTGCATCATGTGAATCTCGGGAAAATCTCATTCAGAATTAAAATATAGGTGATATAGGTGGAAAAAGGAGAGTAGGTTTTCCATTGAAAAATCTATCGGATGAAATTTTTTTTGGGGGACTCAAAAATAGCCATGAATTCCTTTGGGTTTTTTATGGAATATAATAATTCTTTTAAAAAATATTCAGATATCCAGTTTTGAAATTACAGGCTTCAGAAGACAAAGGGGGGTTCCCCTCAAAAAAATTATTTTCAGAACAAATTAAGTCTGGTCGGGGTGGTGGTGGAGGAGAACTAATTCTGATTCAAGTAGACATGAATGAAGACTATGTTAAAAAAAAAATAAAAAAATTTTAATTTAAAAAATGAAAGAAAAACAAACAGTAAAAGCTATTTTTTTCTATGCAATTTTTATAAAACCCCATTTTTCTAAATTTTCCCCCCACAACTGATGCTCTTCTTTAGTACAGCTCCCTTGGTTTTTAAAATTTCTTTAGTTCCTACTGAAAAAAATGCTCCAATTTCTACAAATAATGAGAATCTTTTCCCCCCTTTCCCTTTGGTTCAGAGTTCTAAGTATGAATTATTTTCAGCAACTCACTCTCTGCAATGCTAAAAATTTTGGGGCCAAAGTGCAGAATTTTTTATTGGGGGGGGGTCCTTCATTATTTACCTTATTTCCCCAAAAACCCGTTCTGATACCAGGGTACAAAGAGGGTAAAGGGGTTTCCCCCCTAAATCTTTCTACAAATCAAATGTTAAACCAATTTTTTAAAAAAATTTTGAGTGGTCATGTTAAAATAAGGCAGAAAAATTAAATAAAAATTTTTAAAATGAAAAAAAAAATATTAATATACTTATTAAAAATAACACTCCTTACAAACCCAAGTTTTATAGTGCTTCTGCATTAGTAAACTACTTAATTAGTATTTATATCTTTGAAAGTAAAAATCACTGTTAAAAGATTGTTCTTTCACAAATAAGCCCCCAAAAGGTTAAAAAGAATTGATTTGAAAAGAGCATTAAATGTCTACATTTCTCAAGAGTTAGAGTTTCTAATCTTTAATTAAAGAAAATATATTCTGATATCTATGCACTTCATTTATTTAACAAAGCTGCTACTTTTGTGTGAGTAATGAACATATTTTTATCTGGGTGTTCTTTTCAAGTAGGATTTTGGGGAATTTAAATGCTTCATAATATCACTGTGCCATTTCCTAGTTAAGATAACACAAAGGGGGTTTAAAAGGCATGAATTATAGAGCAGTCAGCTTTTTTTGTCTTACATTTCAGTAAACAGCAGAGAAATGGGCAATGATTAGTCATCAGAGGTTAAAAAGCCCTTTTTTTGATGTGAGTCATATTCCGGGGGAGGATACAGAATTGAGCACGGGGAAAACACATTTGCTAAGGCATATAAAAAAGAAAACCACTTTGAAGAGGAGTTGTTGAGAGGTAAATGTATGTTTTTTTTAAATGTTTGATTAATGGTGGCAGGTTTTACTTTAAGCCAAGTCCTTCAGAGAGTTAGCAATACGCACAGGGTTGCAGCTAAAACTGAATTTTGCTTATCTTTCATGTATTACAAATGTTTAAAAAAACAGAATCATTTTTTAAATTATGCTCCAAAAGAAAGCACACCAGTTATAATGGCAAGTTCAATATTATGCATTCTTCACTGATGTAGGTTCTGTCCTGTACATCTCTGTTCAAAAAACTGTGGAGGTCAGTTACTGGGTTAAATGGGGGCCAAATGCCCCCTACTTCCTATCTGGTTTTTTTGAAAGAACCTTAAAAGCCACAATTCCACACTCTGTCCCAACTGAAAATCAGATAGTATGGAAGCCTAATAAGTGAACATAAAAGGTCTTAGATATCAAATTGTAAGTTGTACTGTAATGTCACTGCAGGGAAAATGAAGGGGGCAAAACCCCGAATCCATTTTGGGTTTTTCCCATCATTTGTTACTTTGCTGTCCGCTGCTGCCTTGACATACCAGTCTCAATAAGTGTAACTATACCCCGTCCCCAATAAGTGTCAAAATTAACAGTAAGCCTCACTGGATTTTTTTAGGATTTTCTCTCAGGTAAATATGTATTGGGTTACAGACTTAATTCACAGTTTTTTATGGGGGAGGAAAAAAAAATACATATGCAATCTTGTATTAACAAATTAAGTAGGCAACTAACCACTCGGCAGGGGTAAAAAATTATGAAAGCTTAAAGACATAACCCTCCATATCTACAGAATTTGTTTCTCTATTTATAAAGTAAGAAAAAGTTTAAAAAAAAAAATCCTTATTATTTTAAAGGTTTTGGGTGTTTGCTCACCTTGTCCTGTTCTAAAAATTTTCTCAAATCCTTTTTCCCTGCCCCAAACCCCCCTTTGCTTCCCTCCTTTTTGGGGAAATTCCAAAGGACAGAATTACCCCAAAAGTTTAAAATTTCAGGGTGAAAATTAAGACAAGGAAAACCCCCTAGGATATCACAGAATATGTTTTTTTATCAGGCATGGCATCAGCACCCTTTTTCCCCCCCCCAAAATTTTTATATTTTCCTTTATATTTTAGTCAGAAATTGAGGCTAGGCACAAAATCTCACCTGCCCCCAAAAATTTCCCCTTCTTCCAATCACACCTTCTTTTGGCAGTTTATTTCAGAAAATGTGCCAGCAGAACTATTCCGCGGGGAAATTTTCCCCAAAAAAAAACCCCTCCACCAACAGAAAGAGAGAGAAAAATGGCATAAAAAAAAATATGGTGAGGGAGAGCCCCAACCCTCATCCAGTTTAGGGACACTGCCAAAATGCTGGAATGAAAAAGGGAAAACATTAGTGTAGACATAAGAAATTTTTTTTAAAAACTCGGGTCTGAGGAAGGTTTAGATTCAGCACAGTTTCCCAGCTGTTCAAGTGCTGGCCTATTTGGCTTTTGATTTAAAGATGAAAATTGTACCAAAATGAAAAAAAAAAATCAGACGTTTTCCCCCTGCTGAGAAAGATAACAGTGTTTTAATGATTTCTCCCCCTTTTTTTTTTCTTTCTTTTTTTTTTATTTTGCAATTTTGGGGTTTTTTTCCCCTAAAAAAATCCTGCTTTTTGCACAATGTGAAAAAAAAAGTTTTCTGGGGAAAAAAATTGTTTGATTAATTTTTTTTTCCTATGCTGTTTTAAAAAGCAAGAAAACAAAGGAATGGTTCACAAAAAAATCTCCAAATATGAAAAATCTTGCAGTGCTTAACACTTTTTTTTTGACAAGATGACTTTGTGTGTTGAGACACCCTTACTCATCAAGGATGAAAAAAAAAGTGAGCATTAGGTTCCCCATTGACCGCATTGGCCATTAAGATTGCACTCAGTGTGACAGTGATCTGAAGGGTTCTGGGTGAAAAAAGTTCTTTAAGAAAATCAAAGGGTTTTCACAGCTAAAACAAAATCTCAGAACATTCCTGATCATGGGATTTAATACTGTTACAGAATACTAATTGATGTAACACAGTTTAAAAAAAAGCATAAAGATGCAGATATGGTGAAAACATTCCCTTTTTCCCGGGTTACAACAAATCTAAACTAACAACTGAGCATGCACTGAATTCACAGATATATAGTTTTGGGTTTTTTTCACACACTGAAATTCTGCAACAAAAAAATTTTTGGGGTTTCAAATCATTTTTTTTAAAAAAATGGAAAAACATAATGTTTTATTTGAATATGTCTAATTTGTAGTCTTTTCATCAGAAGCAACACATATATTTTTGGAATCTGAAAATTTGAATTTTCCTTTTCTGTATGATACAAAGTTTGACTGAAGAATTAAAGACCGTACAAATTGGAAATGTGGCCTCGGTTTTCTTCCACTAAATTCAAATGCCTTTATTTTCCTTTTGATCAAAAAGCATTACTTCTTCATTACATTTCAGTTGTAGTTTCATGCCTCTTTTTTCAACTTTTTGAACTTCCTTTCATTAAATTTTTTGGAAAAAAAGGGGAAAAATTTCCCCCCTTTTTTTCCCCCTTTTTTTTAAAAATTTTAAATTTGGGGGTTTTTAAAAAAAAAACCCCTTTTTTTTAAAAAAAAAAAAAATTTTAAAAAAATTTTTTTTTTTTAATTTTTTTTTGAAAAAAAAGGGGGGGCCAAAAATTTTAAAATTAAAAATTTTTTGGAAAAATTTTTTTTTTAAAAAAGGGGGAAAAAAAATTTTGGAAGGGGTTTAAAAAAAATTTTTTTTGGAAAAAAAAATTTTTTTTTTTTTTTATTTTAAATTTTTTAAAAAAAAACTTTTTAAAACCTTTTTTGGAAAAAAAATTTTTCCCCCCCAACCCGGGTTTTTTTAAAAATTAAAAAGTTTTTTTTTAAAAACCCCCCCTTTTTAAAAAATTAAAAAAAATTTTTTTTAAAAAAAAAAAAAAAAATTTTTTTTTAAAAAAAAAAAGGGTTTGGTTTTTTTTAAAAACCCAAAAAAAATTTGAAAAAATTTTTTTTTTTAAAAAAAAAATTTTTTTTAAAAAAAAAAAAATTTTTAATTTTAAAAGGTTTTTTTTTTTTTTGGAAAAACCCAAAAATTTTTTTTTGGGGTTTTTTCCCCCCCAAAAAAAAGTTTGATTTGGGGTTTTTAAAAAAAAAAAAGGGGCCCCTTTTTTCCCCCCAAAGGGGGGAAACAAAAACCCTTTTTTTTTTTTTAATTTTTTCCTTTTTTCCCCCTTTTAAAAAAAATTTTTTTCCCCCCTTTTTTTTTTTTTTTTTTAATTTTTCCCCCCTTTTTTTCCCCTTTTAAATTTTTTTAACCCTTTTTGGGGGAAAACCAAAAAATTTTTTTTTTAAAAAAATTTTTAAGTTAAATTTTTAAATTTCCAAAAAAAATATAAAAAAAAAATTTTTAAAAACCCCCCAAAAAAAAAGGGTTTCCCAATTTTTTTAAAAAAAAAAGGGAAAAAAAGGGTTTTTGGGGGGTTTTTTTTTTGGGAAAAAATTTTTTTTTAAAAAAATTTTTTTTGGGGAAAACCAAAAAAAATTTTTTTGGGGGGGAAAATTTAAATTTTAAAAAAGGGTTTTTTTAAAAAAAAAAATTTTTGGGGGTTTTCCCCCAAAAAAAATTTTTTAAAAAAAAAAAAGGGGCCAAAAACAAAAAACTTTTTTTTTTAAACCCCTTTAAAAGGTTTAAATTTTCCGGGGAAAAACCAAAAAAAAAACCCCAAAAAAAAAGGGAAAAAAAACAAAAAAATTTTTCCCTTTTTAAAAAAAAACCCCCTTTTAATTTTTTAAAAATTGAAATTTTTTTGGGTTTTTAAAAAAAAGGGCCAAAACCCCTTTTTGGAAAAAATTAAAAATTTTCCCAAAATGGAAAAAAATTTCCCTTTTTTTTTTCCCCAAAAATTTTTTTTTGGGGGGGAAAAGTTTTAAAAAAATTTTTTTTTTTTAAAAAAAAAAAAAAAAAAATTTTAAAAAAACCGGAAAAATTTTTTTAATTTTTAAAAAGGGGTTAAAAAAAAACCCCAAAGGTTAAATTTTTTTGGGGGGGAAAAAAAAAAATTTTTTTCCCCAAAAAAAAAAAATTTTTTTTGGGGGGGGTTTTTTTTTTAAGGCCCCCTTTTTTAAAAAATTTTTTAAAGGGTTTTTTAAAAAATTTTAACCCCCCCTTTTTTTTTTTTAAAAAATTTTTTTTTTAAAAATTTTTAAAAAATTTTTAAAAAAAATTTTTTGGGGTTTTTTGGGGGGGAAAAAAAATTTTTTTTAAAAAAATTTTTTTTTCCCAAAAATTTTAAAAAAAAAGTAAAAAAAAAAAATTCCTTAAATTTTTTTTTTTAAAAAAAAAAATTTTTCCTTTTTAAAAAAATTTTTTTTTAAAAAAAATTTTTTTTTTCCCCCCCCCAAAAAAAACCCTTTTTTTTAAAAAAAAAATTTTTTTTTCCCCCCCTTTTCCCCAAAAATTTTTTTTTTTTTTAAATTTTTAAAAAAAAAAAAAAAGGTTTTTTTTTAAGGGGGTTTTAAAAAAAAAAAAATTTTTTTACCCAAAAAAAAATTTTTTTGAAAAAAAATTTTTTTTTTTTTTTTTTTTTTGGGGTTTTTAAAAAAATTTTCCCTTTTTTTTTTTTTAATTTAAAATTTGGGGGGGGAAAAAAATTTTAAAACCCTTTTTTTTTTTTTTTCCCCCCCCAAAAAAAAAGGGGGGGAAAAAAAAAAAAAAAAATTTTAAGGGGGAAAAAAAAAAAAAATTTTTTAAAACCCCCCCCAAATTTAATTTTTTTTTTTCTTGGGGGAAAATTTTTTTTAAAAAAATTTTTTTTAAAAAAAAAAAAAAATTTCCCAAAAAAAAAAAAAAATTTTCCCCCAAAATTTTTTTTTTTAAAAAAAAAATAAATTTTTTAAAAAAAAAAAAAATTTTTTTTAAAAAAAAAATTTTGGGGGAAACGGTTTTTTGGGCCCCAAAAATCAATTTTCTTGGAATTTGGGGGGGGGTTTTTCAAAAACTCTTAAATAAAATTTTTTTCGGTTGTTAAATGTTAAAACAGAAATACCGTAAAATACAATTAAAATAAAAGGGTGAACCCCCTTAAAAAAATTTCAACAAGTTAAGCGTTTTCTACTGCACAAGGAAAAATACAAGGCATGTTGAAGTAGCTGGAAGAAAGAACCGAGGCCACATTTCCAATTTGTACGGTTTTTAATTCTTCAGTCAAACTTTGTATCATACAGAAAAGGAAAATTCAAATTTTCAGACTCCAAAAATATGTGTTGCTTCTGATGACAACTACAAATTGAGCATCTTCAAAAAAAACATTATGTCTTGCTTTTTTTTTTAAAAAAAAATAGTGTTCAAACCCAAAATGTGTGTTGCAGAATTTCAGTGTGTGTAATCATACCAAAACTATATATCTGTGAATTCAGTGCATGCTCAGTTGTTAGTTTAGATTTGTTGTCATCAGGAAAAAGAATGATTTACACCATATCTGCATCTTTATGCTCTTTTTTAAAATGTGTTACATCAATTAGTATTCTGTAAAAGTATTAAAACCCCTGATCAGGAATGTTTAGATTTTGTTTTAGCTGTGCAAACCTAAGAGGTTTTAAAAAACTATTTCACCCAGAACCCTTCAGATCACTGTCACACTGAGTGCAATCTTAATGGCCAATGCGGTCAATGGTAGAACATAATGCTCACATTTTTTACTTCATCCTTGATGAGTAAGGGTGTCTCAACACACAAAATCATCTTGTCAAAAAAAAAAATGTTCAAGCACTGCAAGATTTTTCATATTTGGAGATTTTTTTGTGGGAAACCCTTCCCCTTTTTTTTCTTGCTTTTTAAACAGCATAGGAAAAAAAATACATCAAACAATTTTTTTACAGAAAAATGCTTCTTTTTCACATTGTGCAAAAAGGGGGATTTTTCAGGGGAAGAAATCCCAAATTGCAAAATGAAAAAAAAAAGAAAAGAAAAAAGGGGGGAAAAAAATTAAAACACTGTTATTTTTAGCAGGAGGAAAACGTCTGATTTTTTTTTCATTTTTAATTAGTGACAACTTAAAATCTTTAGTCAAAAGCCAAATAGGCCAGCACTTAACAGCTGAAGCTGTGCTGAATCTAAACCTTCCTCAGACCAGGAGTTTGAAAAAAAATTACTTATGTCTACACTAATGTTTTCCGTTTTTTATTCCAGCATTTTGGCAAGGTTTCCCCAAACTAAAGAGGCTTGGACTCTCCCTCACCATACTTCTTTTATGCCATTTTCTCTCTCTTTCTGTTGGTGGAGGGGATTTTTTACTAGGAGAACTTTCCCAGGGGGAAAGGGGTTCTGTGGCACATTGCTGAAATCAGCCCCAAAAAAGAAGGTGTGATTGGAAGAAGGAGATTTCTGGTGGCAGGTGAGATTTGTGCCCAGCCTCAATTTCTGACTAAAATATGAGAGGAAAATATAAAACTTGAGGGAGGGAAAAGGCTGCTGATGCCATGCCTGATGAAAGAACATATTCTGTGATATCCTAGGTGGTTGTTCCTCTGTTTTCAGATTTTCACCCTGAATTTCAGGACTTGGGATAATTCTGTCCTGGCAACCCTGTTCCCAACAAAAGGGGGGAAGACGAGGGTGGTTGGTACAGGAGAAAGGAGTGTATATTAGAGAAGATTTTGAGAACAGGACAAGGTGAGCAAACACCAAAGCCTTTAAAATAGATAAGGATTTTTTTTTTTGATCTTTTACTTACTTTATAAATAGAGAAACAAATTCTGGAAAATGGAGGGTTATGTCTTAAGCTTTCATAATATTTTAGCCCCTGCCGAGTGGTTAGTTGCCCACTTGAATTTGTTAATACAAGATTGCATATGTATTTCTTCCTCCCCCCCCCATAATACTGTGAATTAAGTCTGTAACCCAATAAAATTTTACCTGAGAGAAAATCCTACAAAATCCAGTGAGGCTTATGGGTTTATGTTGACACTTATTGAGACCCGGTATGAGTTACACTTATTGAGACTGGTAAAAGTCAAAAGGGAGCAGCGGACAGCAAAGTCAACAAATGATGGGACAAACCAATGGATTCTGGTTTTGTTCCCTTCATCTTCCTGCAGTGACATTACAGTACAACTTACAATTTGATATCTAAGACCTTTTATGTTCACTTAGTAGGCTTCCATACTATCTGATTTTCAGTTAGTGGACAGAGTGTGGGAAATTTTGGCTTTTAAGGTTCTTTCTAAAAACCAGATAGGAAGTAGGGGGACAGTGCACCCCATTTGACCCAGTAGACTGACCTCCACAGTTTCTGAACAGAGATGTACAGGACAGAACCTACATCAGTGAAGAATGCATAATATTGAACTTGCCATTATAACTGGTGTGCTATTCTTTGGAGCATGACATAACACACATGATTCTTTTTTTATGTTAAACATCTTGTAATACATAAAAATAAAAAATTCAGATTGTCAGCTGCAACCCTGTGCGCTATTGTAACTCTTGAAGGATTGGCTTAAAAAAAACCCTGCCACCATTAATCAGACATTTCACAAAAAAACATACATTTACCTCTCAACAACTCCTCTTCAAAGTGGTTTTCTTTTGATATGCCTTAGCAACATGTTTTCTGTCCCAGTGCTCAATTCTGTATCCTCCCTGGAAATGACTCACATCAAAGAAAGGATTTTTTAAACCCCCTGATGACTAATCATTGCCCATTTCTCTGCTGTCACTAAAATTAGAGACAAAACAGCTGACTGCTCTCATAATAAATGCCTTAACCCTTTTTAGTGTTATCTTAACTAGGAAATGGCACAGTGATATTATGAAGCATTAACTCCACAAAATCCTATCTAAGAAAAAAACCCCCCAGATAAAAATATGTTCATTACTCACACAAAAGTAGCAGCTTTGTTAAATAAATGAAGTGCATAGATATCAGAATATATTTTCTTTGAATTTAAAAAACAATAGAAACTCTAACTCTTCAAGAAATGTAGACATTTAATGCTCTTTTCAGTGCAATTCTTTTTGGCCTCTGGAGGCTTGACTAGTGAAAGAACAATCTTCAACAGTGATTTTTACTTTCAAAGTTTATAAATACAAATTTAAAAAGGTTTTTAACTAATGCAGAAGCACTATAAACTTGGGTTTGTAAGGAGTGTTATTTTTAAAAAAGTATTTTCCCAATATTCTGTTTTCATATTAAAATATTTATTTCCAATTTTTCTGCCTTATGTTGAACATGAGCCACTCAAAATTTGTTTAAAGGAATTGGTAACATTTGATTTGTAGAAAGATTTGGGGAGGAACCCCTAAACCCTCTATTGTACCCTGGTATCAGAACAAAATTTTGGGAAATAAGGTAAATAAGGGAAGGCATTCCCCCCCCCCCAATAAAAATTCTGCACTTTGGTCCCAAAATTTTTAGCATTGCAGAGAGTGAGTTGCTGAAAATAATTCATACTTAGAACTCTTAATTTTTGGGAAGGGGGGAAAAATTTATTATTTGTAGAAATTAAGGAGCATTCTTTCAGTAGGAACTAAAGTAATTTAAAGCGCAAGGGGGGGCTGTACTAAAAAAGAGCATCAGTTGTGAAGGAGATTGTAGCAAAATGTAGGTTATAAGAATGTGCATAGAAAAAAAAAGCTTTTACTGTTTGTTTTTTTTTTCATTCTTAAATTAAAATTATTTCAGTTTTTTTTTCTTTAGCATAGTCTTCATTCATGTCTACTTGAATAAATTAGTTTCCTCCACCACCACCCCCCACCCCGACTTCAATTTGTAGTCTGAAAATCGTTGTTTCTGATGGGGGACCCACCTTGTCTTCTGAAGCCTGTAACTTCAAAACTGGATATCTGAATATTTATTTAAAAGAATTATTATATTCCATAAATACACCAAAGGAATTCATGGCTATTAAAAGTCCCAAAAAAATTGGTGACATCAGATAGATTTTACAATGGAAAACCCCACTTTGCCTTTTGCCACCTATATCACCTATATTTTAATTCTGAATGAGATTTTCAGAGATTCACATGATGAGTGGCCTATGACCCTGGAGAAGGGTTGGATTCCCAGCATGACCATGGAAATCTACTGTGTGAGTTTGGGTGTGTCATGTACACTCTCAAATCCAGAAAATCCTGTGCAAGGTTTTCCTTAAGGTCACCATAAGTTAGAAATGAAAGAAAAAACCAAATTTCAAAAGGGTCTGAATTTTTAGTTTAGATGTACTTACTTGGAATCCCCATTTTAAAAAGAAATGAAGGCCAAATATTTTCCCTTCTCTACTTAGCATTGTTCATTGTATCTTCCTTTTATAATGTTAGTTAGCACTAGTTCCCCTGCATTATCTGAGTATGTGTATTTATGGCCATGTGTGTTACAGATGGCCAAGGGGGAAATTTTGCTTTGTTGAAGAGGAAAAGTTAGAATGAATGTTGCATCATCATAAAAAATATAACAAATAGATAAAATAT
>CAOLHI010007806.1:0-12136 GCA_948474755.1 Ctenosaura bakeri
CCTACTTGTTCAAGTCTTAAATTCAATTGAAAACAATAGATTCCCCAATACATGGGAAGAATCAAATATAAGTTTAATTCCTTTTTTTTTTAAAATTTTTATTAAACTATAACACAAAAACAAACGAAAAATAAAACACCATGTGTTATACATAATGGTGAATTAAAAAACAAACAAACAAAACAAAACAAAAAAATTTTTTTCCTTCTTTTAAACAATGCAAACTTATATTATTGTTTTTCCCTTCCCCTAAAATCATAAACTTGTTCAGCTTGTTCCGTTCATACAACTTATACATTTTTGTTACGTATCTTCAATTCTTATTTTCATTATATTCATTTTTATTATTATACTTTCACTCTTAATTCAATATTTTTCACTCCCATTTAATCTCTTACTATTATTAATTATAAACTTATTACTTAATATCTCTAAAAATAGCCCCTCTCTAAAACCAATTACCTTTTAACTTTTCCCCCCTTTTAAACATTGAACATCACATATCAAATTACATCTATAAATCACAAGTTTAACACACACAGATATAAACAATATAAAAATAAAAAATAAAAAATAAAAGTAATAATAAAAAAACCCCACCCCCAGAGCCAACTTTTTATTTAATCCACTTTCCAAAATTGCCATTCTTCTTTTAACAGGGTAGCATTACCATCTCTTTTCAGAACTTTTTCTAAAAATATTTTCCAAATTTCTTCAAAATCATTTGTTTTTACCAAACCTTTCATAAACCTAATTCTACATGTTAGTTTATCATTAATTACAATTTTCCACACTTCTTTATACCATTCTTCTATTTGAAATTTTTCATTTGTCTTCCATTTTTTTGCTATTATTAATCTCGCTGCAGTTAACAAATTTGTTATTAATTCTTTCTTTGCCTGAGTACACTCTACCTTATTATATATGGACAACAACGCTATATTTGGACATACTGGTATTTCTAATCCTATAATCTCTTTTATCTCTTTAAAAACCTTTTGCCAAAATTCCTTTATCTTGTTGCAATTCCACCACATATGCATATATGTACCAATTTCTTGACATCCTCTCCAACACAATATTGAATATTTCTCATCTATTTGATTTAATTTCACTGGAGTCAAGTACCATTTCCAAACTATTTTATAATAATTCTCTTTTATTCTTATTGATAATTTTTTTAAATGGCGTTGTTCCCAAATTTTTCTCCATTCTTGTATATCTATAGTTTGTACTGTCTCTTCCTCCCATATTTTTCTAAGATAATCCTCTTCTTGTTCTTTTGCTAATATTTTATATATTTCACTTATACTACCTTTTAATATTTCATTTTCTTGCATATTTTCTCTTTGAATAATAATTTGTTCAAATTTAGTATATTCTTTAAAATCCTTAACATATCTTTTCATACTCTTTGTCCATTGCTCTAGTTGTATATAATTTAACCAAGATATCTTAGTTTCCTGCAATCTCTCTTTCATTCTTTCTTTATTTATCATTATTTTCATCCAATCTTTTAATCTATATATTTTTTGTTTTTTTATTTCTTTCTCTATTATTTCTCTTAAATTTATTGGAAATTTTTCCATCATTACTATCGGAGTTAATATTGATATATTCGGTATCAATTTTCTTTTATTTTTCTTCCATATTTCTATTATATTTTTTATAAAAGGATTTTCTATTTTTTCCATTTCTTTCTTTGAAAAATTCCTAAAAAATATATTTTCTAATTTCAACTCAATATTCTTGTCTTCTGTCTCTAACCAATCTAAATCACCATTTCCTGAAACTCCATCTATGATATATCTCAATTGATTTGCATAATAATACCATTTTAAATTTAAAGGTCCCAGGCCACCTTCTTTTTGACTTTTATACCAATATTTCTTATTAATCCTCGATTTCTTATTTCCATTACAAAAATTATTTAATATCTTTTGCCACTCCTTTAACTCTTCCTCTGATACTTTTATTGGTAACATTCTAAACAAAAAATTAATTTTAGGTAAAATTTTCATTTTTACCACTGCTATTCTACCAAACCACGATAACTTTATATTTTTATAATCCTCTAATTTCCGTTTAATTTCTAATCTTAATTTCTTGAAATTTTTTTCTTGTAATCCTTGTAAATTTTTTGTAATATCTATTCCTAAATATTTAATTGATTCTTTTACTTTAAGTAATCCTCTTTTACTACTTATAAATTTTTGTACTTCTTCTTTAGTATAATTAAATAACATTATTTCTGATTTGGCCCAATTTATTTTCAATCCTGTCTTCTCCCCAAACTCTTTTAGATGTTTATCTATTCTATCTATCTTTTCAACCGGATCTTTAATTGTCAACAATGTGTCATCTGCAAATAAGCTTATTTTATTTTTCTCCCTAGCTCCAATTCCTTCCAAATTCTCATCATTTCTTATCACATTCGCTAATATTTCTATTATTTTATTATAATTATATAAATTATATAAATAATTATATTAAATATTATAATATTTCTATTGCAAATAAAACTGGAGATAATGGACATCCTTGTCTCATTCCTCTTGTTATTTGAATCTGATCTGTAAATCCATCATTTACCATCACTACAGATGTATTATATGAATATAATTGATTTATTAACCCTTTAAATCTTTCTCCTAATCCTATTTTATTTAAAATTGTTTTTAACGCCGGCCATTCCACACAATCAAAGGCTTTAAATATATCTAACGCTAAAATTCCAGCTTTTTGTTTTTCTCTATCCATTATATTTATTTTATTTATCGTTTTCCCTATTAAATTTGCCATCTGTCTTCCTTGAATAAAACCACATTGATCTTTATGTATATATTTATAAATAAATTTATTTAACCTCTTCGCCATTATTGCTGTCAAAATTTTTGCATCTTGGTTTATTAAAGATATTGGTCTATAAGAACCTGGATCCATAGGATCCTTATTTGGTTTTAAAATTAATATTATTAGTGACTGCTTCCATGATAATGGAATTTTTCCACCCCTTAATATACTATTATATAACCCTTTTAGTTTAGGGATTAAACCTTTTTTAAATGTTTTATAGTATTCTGGACCTAGTCCATCCAATCCTGGTGATTTTCCTCCTTTTAAGTTATTTATTACTTCTTCTATTTCCTCTTCTGATATCATTTCTTCCATCAATCCTTTATCTTGTTCTGTTAATCTTACTTTCCAATTTTTATTAATATAGTCCTCTATATTCTCTACAGATTTATCTTCTGCTAAATACAATTCTCGATAAAATTCCTCAAATATTTTTAATTTCTCTTTCATCAACCTTTTTTCTTTACCAAATTTATCTTTTACTACGCCAATCATATTTCTAATTTTTTTTGATTGTACTGATTTAGCCAGCATTTAGAATTAGAATTTGTGTGGGTAGGGGAGGGGATTTAGAATTTTTATTGCTATATTCAAAGTATTCCCTTTTCAAATATATTAAGTTTTTCTGAACTTCATCCATTTCTATCTTTTCTAATTCATCTCTTTTGGCTTGTAATATTATTAATTTCTGTTTAGTTCTATCTATTATATAATCATTCTCTAGTTCTTTTATTTCTTTTTCTAATTTCAATTTTTTTCTCCTAATTGTCTCTTTAATTTGCTTGATTCTTTAATACATAATCCTCTTACCACTGCCTTCATTGTATCCCATAATACATCTTGTGTTACTTCCTTATTGTTTATATCCCAAATTTCTTGCCATTCCTTCTCTATTTTATTTACTATCTCCTTATAATTAAGTAACTTAATATCCAATCTCCACCTTTTTGCTTCTCTATAATTCCTTTTCATAGTTATATCCAAATTCATCAAAGCATGGTCTGTCACTTTTATTGTTTCTATTTCTGTATTTATTAATCTAGGTATCATATTCTTTGAGACAAAGATATAATCTATTCTTGAATAATTTTTATGAACTGATGAATAATACGTATATTTCTTTTCCTCACCCTTTATTAACCTCCAAACATCTATCAATTCATTTCTACTCACTAATTTATTCAAAATTGTTATATTATTATATCTGTCTCTAATTAATGGATCCGATTTATCTTTCCATCTATCCATCACCATATTAAAATCACCTGCCATTATTGTGTAATCTCCTTTCATATTTTTAATCTTATTAAATATTTCTTCATAAAACTCTTTTTGCTTCTCATTAGGTGCATAGATATTCACTATAACATAAGTTTCTTCATCTATTTCACCTTGTATAATTACATATCTACCTTTTTCATCTAACTCCACACTTGTTACAATGAAATTACATCTTTTGGAAATTATTATTGCAACTCCTCTTGATTTGGATGTACCAAATGCTTCCTCATAAGTGGCTACCCAGTTCAATCTAAGCTCATTTTTTTTATCTCTTTTTCCATGTGTTTCTTGTAAAAAAATTATATCAGCCTTATCTTTTTTTAATATCGATTCTATCCTTTTTCTCTTTATTATTGTCCCTAAGCCTTTCACATTCAATGTTGATATTCTCAGTCTATTCTCCATTTTTCATATTTCCCGTTTCCTAATCCCACTCCCCATTGGCTCTTTAGTGTGATGGTGCTCCCCCTCCCTTCCCCCCTCCCACTCCCCTCCCCCTTCCCTCCCTCCCCTCCCCTACCCACACAAACATTCGTCCCCCCTTTCCCTCCAAAGTGCTTCTGCCTTGGTAACGACCTCCCATGGTCTTGGGGGAGGGTGAAGGTATACCTACTCCCGGCATAGAGACCAAGATCCTCTCCCGATTTTTTTTCTTTCCCATATTTTTTCCCTCTCTTCCCCCTCCCTTCCCTCTCTCTACCCTTTTACTTTATATATATATAGATCAAACTCTATACATTTACAATCTACAAGAATATATTCTAATCACTAATCATCTACCCTTCTCCTACTCTATGAAGTTCTCTTTCTTCTTCTTCTGTTATTTCATATTGTTTCTTCCAGTCCTCCTCAGCCTCTGTCCTTTCGTTTATCTCCCGAAGTCTTCTTCTCTCCTCCTCCTGTTGCTCCTCCCACTGCTCCTTCTTCAGTTGCTCCTCCCATTGCTCCTTCTTCTGCTCCTCCAACCGCACCTTCCTCTTCCTTTTCCTCTTGCTGGATCAGTTTCAGTTCTCTCAGGAGTTGCAATCCTTGTTCAAGAGAATTTATTCTGTAATATTTGCCAGCCCATTGGAATTTCAAAAAAATGGGATATCCCCAGCTGTATCTTATTCCAGCTCTCTGTAGAACTATGATGCAAGGCTTCATTTCTCTTCTCCAATTTATTGTTTCACGGCATAAATCATTATATATTTCCACTGTATTATCTCGATACTTCAATATTCCTGGATTCTTTCTAATAGCTCTCATCAAATCATCTTTCTTGTTGAAATTCGCAATTCTCATAATAATATCTCTGGGAGTTATTCCTCTCTTTGCAGCTGACACACGATGAATTCTCTCTATGTCATTTTCCTCCCATAAAATCTCAGGAACAATGCTTTTTAGCCATTTTAAAACTTCCTCTTTCAAGGATTTTTGACTTTGTTGTGGCTGCTCTGCGAATCCACGAATCCTCACATTGTTCCTTCTATTCTGGTCTTGGAGCTGGATAATTTGTCTCTCTAACAAAAAAATCCTGTCATCATGTTCTGCTAGTTTAGTCTGCTGATTCCCTTGGGTTTTTTTTATATCATCCACTTTAAGGTCCAATGCTTTTAACTCCTGTGAGATTTTTTCCTGCAGTTGCCCCATTTCTGCCCTTATATTAGATGTTATTGTAGTAACAAGAGCTTGATTAGACTCTGTAATAAGCTTGTGTATAAAAGTTTTTATCTCTTCATTAGCTCCGTTCGCGGCTTTCTTCGCCGCCATTTTAATGACTTTTTCATCTCCGTTAGAATTTAAGTTTATATCTTCAAAGTCTCTAACTAGACGATTATATGTTTTATCTGTTGCCGTAAGACGTCTCCACGTAGGTTGTTTATAAGCCTTTTTTTTTTGTTTAGACGACATATATCTCCAAAAACCGGGGGAAAAAACTGTTTTGCTTTCAGTCCGTTTCAGCAATTATTTGCAGTTTAAACAGAGTCCTTTATTTTTGTTCTAGTTGGAGAAGAATCAAAACGAATCCCCTATTTTATCTTACATTCTTTCCCACATTATTTAGTTAATTACTCACAGTCTATCTTTGTTTTGGAAAGGGCATCTGGGGTTATTTATAGTTGTCTGCTCGGAGAGAAGAATAATTAGCCTCCTTTTGCCATCGCAGGTAGCTCCTCCCCCATAAGTTTAATTCCTAAAGAAGGGAAAGACCCGAAGGATAAAAGAAATTATAGACCAATTGCATTGTTGAACACTGATTACAAGATTTTTGCACAGATATTGGCAGATAGGTTAAAAGAAATTTTAGAAAAATGGATTCACGAGGATCAGAATGGATTTCTTCCAGGAAGGCATTTGAAAAATAATATAAGAATTATCATTGATATAATAGAATATTATCAGAAACATAATAAAAAACAATTGGCATTAATCTTTCTGGACGCGGAAAAAGCTTTTGACAATGTTAATTGGTCATTTATGTTTGCGATAATGAATAAAATGGGAGTGGGGAACAGATTCATGGAATGGATAAAAGCCGTATATAATGATCAAAAAGCAAGCTTAATCATAAATGGTGAAAGAACAAAGCAATTTGGAATATATAGAGGTACACGACAGGGATGTCCCCTTTCGCCTTTGTTATTTATTATATGCATAGAAGCCTTAAATAATAGTATCAGGGATGAGAAGTTAATAAAAGGAATTAGAATAAAGGAACATGAGATAAAAATACGAGCATATGCAGATGATTTAGCTATAATTCTGGAAGATCCAATGAATAGTATTAAGAAGGTGATGGAAATATTACAACAATTCGGGAACATAGCCGGGTTCAAGGTTAATAAGGAGAAATCTCAAATAATGACCAAAAATATAACGGCAAGGCAAGAAAATGATCTGACAGACATTTCAGGATTTAAAGTAACGAGAAAGATAAGATATTTAGGGATAATAATAACAAAAAATAATGTAGACTTATTTGACAATAATTATAAAAAGATTTGGGGTGAAATTATGAAGGATATGAAAAAATGAAGCAATTTGAATCTTTCCCTATTAGGTAAAATCTCAGTCATTAAAATGAATATTCTCCCAAAAATGATATTTTTATTTCAATGTTTACCTATAATACATAATGAGAAACCGTTTAAAAAATGGGAGCAGGATATGAATAAATTTATTTGGAATGGGAGGAGACCTAGAATTAAAATTAAATATCTAAAAGACATAAAAGAAAGAGGAGGTTTAGCATTGCCGGACCTGAAAATATATTATGAAGCTTCTGTAATAAATTGGATTAAAGATTGGGTGACATTGGAAAATCGAAAATTATTAAATTTAGAAGGATTCAACTTGTATTTTGGTTGGCATGCTTATCTATGGTATGATAAACATAAGATAAATAGAGAATTTATGGACCACTATGTTAGGAGATCGATTATAAGGATTTGGATAAGAGTAAGAAATAAATTATATACAAAAATGCCTAGTTGGGTATCCCCACACGAAGCATTTCATCGGTTAGATAAGAATCAATTGGGGAAATGGGTTATGTATAAAGATATAATCAAGAGAGAAGGAAATAATATCAGATTAAAAAGCAGTGAAGAACTAATTGAAGAGGGATATAGGTCACATTGGTTTCTCCATAGGCAATTGGTTGAAAAATATAAAATAGATAATAAGAATTGGGGAATAACATTAGAAGAGACAGAATTAGATAAACTGATGAGAGTGGATGTAAAATGTACAGTGAGTAAAGTATATAAGATATTGCTAAATTTAGAAATGGAAAAGGAAATTGTAAAAGATAACATGATAAAATGGGCTCGTGATATAGGATATTCAATAACTCTACAACAATGGGAACGTGCATGGAGTTTAAATCATGAATATACAAGAAGCTATAATTTGAAAGAGAATTTTTTCAAAATCTTTTATAGATGGTACTTAACCCCTGTGCAGATTGCTAGGATGAAGAGAATGAAGTCAACAGCCAAATGTTGGAAGTGCCAAAACACGGGTTCCTTCTTCCATTGTTGGTGGACGTGTGAGAAGGTAAAAGGGTTCTGGATAAAAGTGCATGAACAGATGATGAAACATTTAAAATGTAAATTTCCAATGCTTCCAGAAATTTTTTTGTTAAATATATTTGAGAAAATTGATGTTAAAGTAAGAAGGAAGCATTCAAAAATTATATGTTATATGACATGCACAGCTAGAATCGTTTTGGCTAAGAGATGGAAAGACATGAGCGCACCAACAATGGAGGATTGGATAAAAAAATTGTATGAACTGGTAGAGATGGATAAATTGACAAAAAGTCTGGATAATAGAACTAATGATGCCTTTAAAGAGGAATGGAAAATCTTAGACCCCTTATGGGAGGAGTATTGGGGGAAATTGGCAACTATGGGATTGTATGACTAGGATAACATTTAAGGTAGGGATTATAGTAGATTTTTGATTTTTGATAGATATGTGTGATATATGATGGGTATTTAGATATGAGACATTTAAGATATAGAAAAATTAAAATTTCACTGTAAACTGAAGCTTTTTTAGGAAGAATGATGATAAGCATGTAAAAAGTCAGAGTACAGATATTGCAATAAAGATTAGAGGATGTTTAGATGATAAGCAGGATAGAAGAGAAGAGATAGGCTGTTACTATCCAATGGATTAAAGAAAGAAGTCAATGTATGTATGAAATGAGAAGATGTTTAAGTAACATTGTATGTAAGTATGGTTTTATGTAAGTATGTAATTTAAGTAGTATGTAGTATTATTTTTTTATATGTCGGTATGTGAGTTTGTTTAATGTAATTTTGTATGGTATGTTTTGTATGAAATGTACAAATGTATATTTGTTTTTGTCATGTTATGTTATGTTTTTTTTCTTTTGTATGTGAATTTAAATAAAATCTATTTTTAATTAAAAAAAATTAAAAAAAAAGAGTTACTGTTGGGGATAGGATTGGGGTTAGAATTAGGGCTAGTTTTAGTGCTAGGTTTATGGTTAGGGGTAAGGTTAGGTCTTGGTTCAGGGCTAGGGTTAGGGTTGGTGCTGGGGTTAGGCTTAGCGTTAAGGCTAGTGTTATGGCCAGGTTTATGGCTAGGGTTCGGGTCAGGGCTAGCGTTAGGGTTAAGGCAGGTGTTAAGTTTGGTGGTCAATCTAGGTTGAGGTTTACAGTTACGGCTAGGTTTAGGGTTACAGCTAGGGTTAGGATTAATGCTAGTGTTAGGGGAACTGTTAGATTTAGGTGTAAGGTTATGGTTAGGGTTTGGGTTATGCCTAGTGTTAGGGTTAGCGCTAAGTTTGGGGTTAGGGTTAACGCCAGGTTAGGTCTAATGTTAGGATTAGGGTTAGGACTAGGGTTAGGGTTAGGGTTAGGGCTAGGGTTAGGCTAGTGTTATGGTTACCGTTAGGGTTAAATAGGCTTATGGTTAGGGTTAGGACTAAGGTCAGCATTAGGACTAGGGTTAGGATTAGTGTTATCACTATGGTTAGGGCTAGGGTTAGGGCAAGTGTTCGTGTTAGGGTTAGGGTTAGGGTTAGGGCTCGGGTTGGGGTTAGGGTAAGGGCTAGTTTTAAGGATAGGGTTAGGCTAGGGCTAGGGCTAGCGTTAGGGTTAGGGTGAGATCTAGAATTAGAGCTAGGATTATGGTTAGGGTTAGGGATATCTTTAGGGTAGGGTTAATTTTAGGGCCAGTGTTAGTTCTACGGTTAAGGTAGGGTTAGGGCAAACTCTCTAGTTAGAGTTAGGGTTAGCGTAAGGTTTATTGCTAGGGCTAGGATTAGCGTTAGGGTTAGGGCTAGGGTTCAGGTTGGGCTAGGGCTAGGGTTAACGATAGGTTCAGGGCTAAGGTTAAGGTTACGGTTAGCACCAGGGTTAGGGTTAGGGTTACGGCTAAGGTTAGGATTACGTAGGGGTAAGGTTACAGTTAGGGTTACGGCTACGGTTAGGGCTAGGGCTAGAGTTAGGGTTAGGGCTAGAGTTAGACTGAGGGCTAGGGTTAGGTTTAGGGTTAGGGCTAGGGTTAGAGTTAGGGTTAGGGCCAGGGTTAGGGTTAGGGTTAGGATTACGGTTAGGGTGAGATCTAGAATTAGAGCTAGGATTATGGTTAGGTTTACAAGTACCGTTAGGGTAGGGTTAATTTTAGAGCCAGTGTTAGTTCCAGGATTAGGCCTAGGGTTAGGCTTAATGTTAGGGCTAGTGTTAAGTCTAGGGTTAAGGTTAGGGCAAACACTCTCGTTAAGGTTGGGGTTGCGGCAAGTGTGAGGGTTAATTCTATGTTTAGGACTAGGTGTAGCGGTAGCGTAGGATTAGGTCTGACGTTAGGGGTAGGAGTAGGGGTTCGTGTTATGGTCAAATCTAAGGTTAGGTATACGGTGACGATTAGAGCTAGGGATAGGTTTGCGGTTAGGACTGGAGTTAGACTTAGATTTAGGGCTAGGTTTAGGCTTAGTGTTAGGGCGGGTGTAGGTTTAGGGTTAGTGCTAGGGTTTGGGTTGAGGCTAGATTTAGGGTTAGGGCTATGGTTACGGTCAGGGCTAGGGTTAAGGTTAGGGCTAGTGTTAGGGCTTCGGTTATGGTTAGGGTTAGGGCTAGAGCTAAGGCTAGGGTTAGGGTTAGGGTTGGAGTTAGGGTTAGGACTAGTTTTAGGGTTAGGGCTATGGTAAGGGATAGGGTTAGTGTTAGTGTTAAGTTACAGCTAGGGTTAGGGATAGGGTTAGGATTAGGTTTAGGGTTAGGGCTAGGGTTAGGGTTAGGGCTAGGGTTATGGTTATGGTTCGTTCTAAGGTTAGGGTTAGGTTTAGGGTGAGGGTTAGGGTTAGATTTAGGGCTAGGTTTAGGGTTAGGGTTAGGGCTAGGGTGAGGATTAGGGGTAGGGGTGGGTTTAGGGCTAGGGTTAGGGTTAGGACTAGGGTTAGGGTTAGATTTAGAGCTAGGGTTAGGGTTAGGCTTAGTGTTAGTGTTAGCTCTAGGGTTTCATATAGGTTTGTGGTTAGGGCTAGGGTTACCTTTAGGGTTAGGGCTAGGGTTAGGGTTAGGGTTAGGACTAAGGTTAGGGTTATAGTTAGGGCTAAGGTTAGTGTTAGGGTTAGGGTTACGGTTAGGGTTATGGTTAGGGCTAGGGTTAGGGTTAGGGCTAGGGTTAGGTTTCTGGCTAGCGTTAGGGTTAGATTTAGACCTATGGTTAGGGTTAGGGCTAGGGTTAGTGCTAGGGTTAGTTTTAGAGTTAGGGGTAGGACTATGGTTAGGGTTATGGTTTGGGCTAGGGTTAGGGCTAGGATTAGGTCTAGGGTTAGGTTTAGCTTTAGGGCTAGTGTTAGGGTTAGGGTGAGATCTAGAATTAGAGCTAGGATTATGGTTAGGTTTACAAGTACCGTTAGTGTAGAGTTAATGTTAGGGCCAGTTTTAGTTCTAGGATTAGGCCTATGGTTAAGCTTGGCATTAGGGTTAGAATTAAGGCTAAGGCTAGGGTTAGGGTAAGTGCAAAGACTCTAGTTAAGGTTGGGGTTGCGGTAACATTAGGGCTAGTGTTAAGTCTAGGATTAGGGTTAGGGCTAGAGCTAGAGTTACAGCTAGGGTTAGGGTTGGGGCTAGCGATAGAGATAGCGCTAGGGCTATGGTTAGAGCTTAGTGCTACCATCAGTAGTAGTTTAGGATTCTAATCCTTGGTTTAGGATTAGGGTTTGGGGCTCAGGTTAGGGCAAAGATTAGGCCAGGTTTAGGGCTAGGGTCAGAGTTACAGTTGGGGATAGGGTTGGGGTTAGAATTAGGGCTAGTTTTCGAGGTAGGGTTAGGGGTAGGGGTAGAGGTAGGAATAGGGTTAGGTCTTGGTTCAGGGCTAGGGTTGGGGTTGGTGCTTTGGTTAGGCTTACTCTTCAGGCTAGTATTATGGCCAGGGTTATGGTTATGGTTTGGATTCGGGCAAGGGTTAGGGTTAGGACTAGGTTTAGGCTTAGGGTTAATGCCAGGTTTAGGTCTAATGTTACAAGTAGGGTTAG
>CAOLHI010007809.1:0-11722 GCA_948474755.1 Ctenosaura bakeri
TGTTTCCCCATAGCAGGGAAATATTTATTCTTTTATTATACTTATTTATTATTTTTTATACTTTTTTATACTTTTATATATTTTCATACTTTTATACTTACAAATATATTTTTTTAATTCCTGCAGGTTTTAACTAAATTTTTTAAAAGGCTTTTAGGAAGATGTTGTTCTGCTTAATGCACTTTTAGAACATTTGCTTTTAGTATTTTGTGATTGTATGTTTTAATTTTTTTTCATATTGTTAATAGTTAGTCTGTTTAAAGCTGATCTTTTGTACGTTTTTAGCTATATTGTGCTTATTTTAATTTGTAAGCTGCCTTGAATCCTAGTTTGGAGTGAAAGCATCTATAAAATTAAAAGGTGATTACATTTCTCTGAACTAACTATATCTTTTTAATGCCTTTTTCTAAAAAAGGGGGGGCGGGGCATCCAACAATATTTTATACACACTCACAAACACTCACATATGTATATGTAGAAGTAGATGTATATATATTTATATGTATGTATGTATGTATGTATGTATGTATGTAGAAAGCCAGCCTGGTGTAGTGGTTTGAGAATTATCCCATTTCCACACGGGACTGTTATAGCGCTATGATTCCTTTCAACATCCTATGGAATCCCGGGGTTGCAGTTGGGAGGGGCCGGCCGGCCTCCTAAACTGCAAACCCCAGGTTCATAGATGTGAAAGTGGAATTACGCTATACTCCTGTGCGAAAGAGGCGTTAGACGACAACTCTGGAGGCCAGGGTTCGTTCCCCCACTCAGCCATGGAAGCCCACTGGGTCACTTTAGGTGCTCACATGCTTTTCAACCCCAGAAAGTCCCATGATAGGTTTGCCTTGGGTTACCATAAGTCATAAAACAACAACAACAACACACACATACATACATATCAAATGGAGAACAGTAAAAATATTGATTAGGATCCTGCGCAATAGTCCCAGCTACAGTAGACGCATTGAATCAACTGTTCCATTGTGAGCCAACAGGTTTGTAAACCCGATTGATTCCATGTGCTCTTCTAGTCTTGGCTAACAGTAGGAATCAGGTTCATATGTTATACTGTAATTTCCCTACTTAGAGTGGCCATGTAAAGCACATCCAAGCAGAATATATTTTTAAATGGTGACATGGTTCAGGGGAAGCAGCAGTGGTGACACCATGAGGCCTATCTGTGGTAACAAGGAGAATGACTCTGCAACCAATGGCTTCTGTGCCTATCTAGTCTAGTCCTGATCGTTATGAATATTGAATTTCAGTTTATGTTTGTATCACAAACAAACAAAAAATCATCTGTACCCACACAGTTGTGCAACTCTCTCAGAAATCAGAAACCATCTTTAGAAATGAAAGGTGGGGGTATTTATATGCTGGAATGCAACACTCTAGCGTGAGATTACTACGTACTAAGTGGGATGTTTTGTGAAATAAAAGTAGCATTCATTCTTTACTAATCTGTATGCAAAATGATTTTGCTCTTTACTAAATTTTCACATTTTATTTTGTTTTCCTATCAGAAAAACCACAAAAACCATTATTTGTGATTTAGCAGCTTAAGGCACAATTAAACCCAGTTCTAATTTGCTTGTTAATAGTGAGAAACTGATTCAAAGGTAATAGCTTTGTTAAAATTTTACTCAAAAGTGAACTGCCAGAGAAGCTAATGCACAGTAAAAGAGTGGTGCCCACAGACAAAACAAAGTAGTGCAACTGATTCTTTCAATGCAATGAGGCGGGGGGGGATTCTTTGTACTGTTTCTTATTCCATTCTATTCCTTAACAAGTGTTTTAATACATATTTTCATGCTCCTGTTCAGAGAAAAAAAACCTTTCAAAACAGCACCAAAGAAAACCATCATAAAACAATGAAAAATCAAAGGAAACTTTCATAGTAATAAGCCCAAAAATAATAATCAGCAATAAAATGTAAAATTGGTTAAAATTACAGCTTAAAAGCCTGAGCAGCATCCTTGAATTAAGATAATTAAACATAGGTTTTTGGGTCTGTTGTTAAATGGCAAAGCCCCAATTTTCTTGCCTTGAATCCTTTTTAATAGCGGGAGGTTAATAAAGGGTGAATGGATGCACGGGGAATTTTCTCAGGCATAAAAAAATTAAAATTGTGTGAATTTATATATGTATTTTTTTAGTGACTGTGTGACTGTGTTTTATTTTTGCATGAATTGTAAGGAAATTGTAGCTTCTTTTGAGCAATTAGACCAGAGAAGATTACACTGTTTAAAGGTCAGCTAAATAATAAGCAGCTGTTCACTGATACATCTGGTAAAGGGCGGGAGAGGTTTTTGCCTTATATAGTATAATAGAAAAAAGAAAGGAAAAGAAATTAACCAATTTTTTTCAACATAGGCTTTTGTGGATTCATGCCATTTCTTCAGATGCAATCAAGGTCCAAATCCTTTGTCCAGGGGAAATTCAAATTGCTATCAGCTGTAGGTGATGACTTAGGTTTTCTTCCCCTTTACCTCTGAGCAATATCATTCTGCTACTGTTTGAAGAGGTATAGTGAGTTCAGAGCACAAGGGGGAAAAAGCTACATTGAAAATTAAAAGATTGTTTTGGTGAAACCCCTTTGCTCTGTTCATTTCTTTGAATAAATTTTTGTGTGTTACACCTATGAATAATCCCCAAAAATAATACCCACCCCCCCTTCCCTCTGAAGATGCCAGCCACGATGGGGCAAACTGGGAAAAAAATCAACCAAACCCGGCTCAAACCCAAAAACCCCACGCCAAAGGATTGTGGCCGTGAAAGCCTTACTCTACAATACCCAAGTAGTGGGCCCATTGAACCTATGGTAGACATATAAGGATTACTCTGTAAGACAGCAGTTGTAACAGCAGGGTAATTTGCTCTTCCTTTGAAGTCCCATGTGGTCCACATGCAGCCTTTGAAGGGGTACAATGTGGAGTTTACTTCGCCTTTCTGCACTAGACTGTTATAGTGCTGTTATTCCATTTTCACATCCTATGGAACCTGGGGTTTGCAGTTTGGGGATGTTAAAGTGGAATAATCCCTTGTTTATGAGATACCTTCCTGGGCCCTACAAAGATGGAGCCTTGACACTGCCCCCTGCCAAATAACTGGTATTAAGAGCCTGCTTTTTTTTTGGGGGCACAATTACTCACCGCAAATTTTTCCTCCACTAAAAACAGAGTCCCTAAAATTTTAAACTAAAACCCCCTTTTTTTAAAAAAAACCATTAAAAAGCTGGGGTATCAATTCAATTGGGGGAATTCCCGGGGGTTTAAACCCCGGGGGCCCTGATTTTGCTGATATGCACACAAACACTGAATCATGAAAACACTAGTATGCACACGGAGGGAGGGAGACAAACATATTGTTGAAGAGTTAAAAAGATAAAGATTTGGGTACAAGGAGTTGCAAATCTCTCTTTCCCATTTACAAAGGTTGGCTAGCATTTGCACCCACCATGGTTCTATTTTCCTGCTACAAAAGGAGCAAAGAGGTAGTCATATTTAAATCCCCTTTCTCCAGCTTGTTCACACTAGGCGGGGACCACGGGGACAAAGGCGGGGACACTAGAACTATCTTTTTTGTGTCTGGAGGTGGCTGACTCGGGTTTCCCATGAGGCCCCCTTCCCCCCAGCACCCCCCGGTCGGGGAATTATCCACCCAAAGGGGGGGGCTAATGGGAAAGCAAAATACACAAGTGGGAACTTTTTTAAACTATACCCAAAACCAATTCTTGGTGGCTTTTAGCAAGTAAAAGCGGGGCCCCCCAACATAAGATTGCTCTTTCTTTCCTTGGTGCCCAAGAGAAGTCAAATGGCCTGGGTGTTTTGGGATTGTGGAAGTGGAGTTGACCTGCCTACTCCTCAGCTGTACACCAAGCAGGGACTTTGGGAAGAAGGGACAAGTCCCTTTCTTCCACATATTTTAAAAAAGTATTGGGGAAAAAGGACACATAGATCTCTTGGCTGCACAGCTTGGCCGATGTGGCATGTGGATAAGATGTGCAAACAGTTGCCTACTTCATTTTCACCATTTTCTAGTAAAGAAAATTCATTTAAATTAAATTTAAACCCAGCCAAAGGAAACTTTTTGCATAAACTTTGTAAAATCTCCATTTTTCAGGTAAACCCAAAACCTTTTGCAAAATCAATTTTGATTTTGACTTCTATTTTTTATTGGAGGCATGGGGGATCCAGCAGCTCACAACATCCCCTCTAGTCTGGACTTCCCCGGGAGAATTTGGACCCTTCTGTGGCTCCTTCCCCCAACCTTCACCTTCTCTCATGTTTTGCTGAGCACCCCGGGGGGGGAAGAAAAAAGGAGATAGTGATGTTTCTCAGCTGACACAGGGGTCCCAAACCCCCCTTTCCAGCTATAACTGCTTTCCTGTATCCTAAACATGAAAGACAAGCGGGGAAACGAGGAAAAAGGTCCTTTGTAAATGTCCCAAAATTTTGTGACAAAACAATTTATTCCGTTACGACACATTTCAGTAAGCATCTGCCCTTCACCGATATCACTCACTAGCCAAACAAAGGGGAACCGTTCTTACTCCCTGATAAGTGGGCTGCATTGACAAAGGGATGTGGGCTGTGATGGAGCAAATGCTTTGCATCAAAAGATCTATATTCAGTCCCCAGCCTCCAGGTGGAGCTAGCAAAAACCTTTGTCAGTCAATGTAGAAAAAACTGAACTGAATGACTAATGCTCTGGCTTGCTATAGGCAGCTTCTTATCCTGCCCAGTCCCCCAAAATGCAATCTTAAAAACCTTTCTAAAGTAAAAACTATAGCAACATTGTGTTGTGTTCTAGTGACTTAAAATTTCTGACTGATGGTGACCCTAAGGCAAACCTATAATGGAATTTTCTGGGGCTGAGAGTGTACAATGCCCTAAGGTCAGTCGTTTTTCCATGGCCAAGCAAGGAATAGACCCCTGCTCTCCAGGGTTGTAGTCCAATGCTCAAATCACTACCCCAAGGCTTGGCAACTTACCTCCAAGTAAAAAACTGGGTTGTGCTGTAGTGTATATGGGATGTGCATTATTGGATGGTAGATGGAGTAACTGCTCAAGGGAAATACCCAAATTTAAAAAGGATCAAAAAAACACATAGGGAAGAACTTTTATTAACTCCTTGTGCTGATTTTGCAATTTTTCAAGATACTAATCATCTTTCTTCTTTTTCTGTCCTTTATTTATCTATCGATGACCAAGAGCCATGGACCCAACCCCTGCCTTGGGAAAAAATCAAAGCACTCTAAAAAAATACCATTGTTCTATTTAAAAACCTCCAAAAAAGGAGATTTCACCACACTCTGAAACAGTGTATTCCACTGTCAAACTGCTCTTCTCTCAGGAAGTTTTTCCTAATTTTAGGTGAAATCCTTTTCCTGAAGTTTGAAGCCATTGAGCCATGTCCTTGTCTCTGGAGCAGCAGAAAACAAGCTCACTCCATCCTCCTCCCATAAAACATATCCCCAGCTCCCTAGTCCCTCCGGGGGAGCATGCTTTTTATACCTTTTATAATTTTGTCCTCCTCCTCTACACTTTCCAGCTATAATACCCTTCTAAAATGGTCCCCAGAACAGGACATCACATTGTCATGAAATTTTTTTCCCCTATTTACTGCTAAGGAAATATATCCCCCTTTGATAATTCTGGGCCCCTAATACCCCAGTGGGAAGAAAATAAAAACAGGGGCTCATCATGGTGGTTTTTTGGGAAAAGCCCCTTTTTATGTCACTGTAGCCAAGCAGAATATTTGAGATGAAATAATAATAATTTGTAACTAAATTAGAGGTGCAAATAGAAAATTGCCCAGTCTTTCTATCTTTCATTTCAGGAGCTAATCATAAACATTCTGGCTATATCTGCCACCTGAGGAGAAAGGGGATACACATATTTAAAAATTGGCAGTTTCCCATCTAAATATCATCCCAGTGAAACTGACCACAGAAAATACAATTTGCAACAAACTTTGCTTCTTAAAATATAAAGGGGTTAGTTTTTCTTTAATTCCAACCTTTTTATAAAAAAAACCCTTTTGTCAGTACAACAAGAATCACAGTTTCGATCTTAAGGAAGTGAAACAATACATTTGTACAGATGGCAAGAAATGTACACGGTGCCGTAATAACATTTCAAATTCACAGATGAAACTTATAAAGGCCATGCAATTACTCATTCCTTCCCCCATCCAGATTCTTAAATTTTTTTTTTCCCCCCGTTTTGGATGTGTGTTATAAAATGTTGTGAGCATATAAATGTGCATTTTGATACAATCAAACAAAAGAAAAAAAACTATGGATGTGAGAACAGTTATTTACACTTCTTTTCGGGGATATTTCAATAGCGGGCTCAGACAGACAAAATGGATTTTTCTTTATTCTTTTTTTAGTTTTTTTTATTTCATATGAAGGATTGACTTACAAGATATAATAATACAAGTAAATTCCCGGGAAATTAAATGCATATTTAAAAACAGAAGAGAACATTTAAAAAGCTCAGAATTAACACAGGTCACACTGAAGTCAGCAACAAAAAAAGGCTTTTGGCTGTTCTTCAGAAAGCTACAGCAATGGAACCAAGTGGATCTGTAAATTTGATGCCACTGTAGGAGAACTCTTTCTTGTCTTCATCTAAAAGCAGCACCTCAGGTGCTGTGTTTTTAAATTTTGGTAATTCAGCTTCAGAACCCGGTATAGTGGTCTGTGCATTGAACTATACCCTGGAGACCAGATTCATTTCCCCCGTCAGCCATGGAAACCCACTGGGTGATCTTAGATGGTCACACCCACACCAGCCCCCTAAAAACCCCTAATCAACCTTAGGCTCTCCATAACAGAAACAACGGGAAGGCACATAAACACAGATGAGAAACCCTTTTTTATAAGATACAACCCATGGAGATTTCCAAAAAAACAGCACACATATTGACACAACCTCCCCCCCCTGCCATTTTTAAAAATTCCCTACAGTACTACAGCATATCAGAATCACACTCACCAAAACCCACAGTCTCTTCTGCTCTTCCTCACATACATCTACAGTCTTTTTATGGGGTAGGATCCCTCCAAATGTTTTTTGACTGCAGCTCCCAGCATACCTCACTAGTGGCTATGCTGGCTAAGGTTACTAATTTCAGTTCACATCTCAAGGTCCAGATGACTTGAACCTACCCATCTGAACCCCCCCAGCACTTTGAACTCAGACCAGGTCAGTTTTAACCCAAAACAGATTATATATTAGAGTGATGACTCCAGTTAAGCAAGTTGTGCTTTTGTTAACTGGTCTATTGGACAGCTGTAGAGGCAGCCCCATAAAAAGTATCAGTACATTACACTATACCAAAAGGCAGTGCCATAAAATTTAAAAGGGTCCTTTTGTCTTGGGACCAGGAATTCAAAAAGATTAGATTGGTACCAGTCCCCGGGGTTTAAAACAGTTTGCAGAGTCCAGTAGTCTTCTTTTTACCCCTTTTCTAATCATCATCCTTTTTTAAGAGTATTTTCCTCATTCCCATAAATTTACTCCCAAGTGAGAATGTTGGATCTGTTAGTCCTCATACTCTGGGGGTTTGCCCCTCTCCTCCCAAAAAGACAACCCTAAATAATCACGTGGGAAAAAAAGGCTTTTCTTGTGATGAAATTTATTCATTTCTCTCAAGCTTATCTCTAAGGTTGTTGTTGTGTCCCTTCAAGGTACTCTGACATACATGTTAATTATTCCCTCAAAAAAAATTTTTTGATAACCCGATTATTTCAATGGGTTTTTAAGATTTTATGAAATTTAGTTCTTCCCCTAAAACACTGGCAGGTTTTGATTATCAACCGCACAAGTGGTTATTTAAAGGTTATGAATGGATCAAAGAATGAGGTAAATCTGGAATACACATTTTCTTTTTTTTTCTTTTAGCACATAAATACATGAATGTCAATAGTTCTAACTAAAAACGGGGGGTAATAAAAGGATATTAAAATCATATATTTTCTACACTAAATATAAATTAAGACTAATTGTTTTTTTTTAAAAAAAAATAATCTGTTTAATCGATTATAGAGCAAATAGCTGTATCAAAAAATAGCAATATCATTTCCCTGTGGCAGAGACATATAGCAATTTTTTTTAGGAGGCTATTATCATGGGATATTAAAAGCACAGAAAATGCCTATAATACCTCCCCAAAAGCTTATTTATTTGGCAAAGCAATTAAAGGAGGGCATGACTGGTGGAAATAAAAGGACATTTCCCCAGGTCTCCCCCTTTCCCCCTACTATTTTTTCCTGCTCCTGTCACTTTTCACAGAGTTTGGATGTTTATTCACCTTGTGTGCATTCTGTGTCTAAAATCTTATGCAAGTCTTTCTGAATACATTTATTTTAAAAAAATCAGCATTTTGGAGTGAAAACACCAGACCAAAAAGGAGTGTAGTGTCAGATGATGTCCGTGTCTTAAGCGGGTTTTTTGACTTGCTTCCTGGGCAGTTTTTTATAAAAAAACAAATTTGGGGGGTAATTGGCTATGCATACTTCTTTAGCCAAAAAACTTAAAAATAAACATTTAAATTGTCTCAGGGTTTTTGGTATAAAAAAATGTCCGGGTTTTGATTTTTACATGCAGATAACAAGTATCAGATAAAAATAATTAATCCCCCAAAGATAAGCGGGATGCAACATAGCATTTTGGGGAAAAAAAATACTGCCATGGTAAAAGTGTGCATGAATGGTAAAATGCAGCCCTTGCAGGGGGAAAATTCACAGTGTAAACGACATTTAACAGACACTATTTTTATGTTTGCAGTGTAGTCCTAACAAGATCAAAAGCGGGTAGCTCTGTGCTCCCTTCACCTCAAGGTAAAACCTTGTGTAAAAGTTTATTATTTAAGCCCATTTAAGCTCCATATTAAGATCTTAAGGAGATTAAGTGATATATAAATCCTTTACGTATAAGTCACAATTGAATTAAATTTTTAGCCTAAACTTGTACACTTCCAAATTTTTGTCTTGTGTGTGTGTGTTTTTGGCGCGGTTTAAACATGCGTTATTTACAGCACAGTCCCTCATATATTTACTGAAAAACAAATCCCAATGGGTCACTTTCAAAGGGTGACAGCTTAATTGTTCGGGTTCAAATCCCCACTAGCCAGGGGAAATTTTGGTCCCTGGGGGAATCACATCTCTGCCTTTGATGGAGGCTGTGGCAAACCTCCTCTAAAAATCCAAGAAAACCTAAATAGGGTTATTATAAGATGGCACTGATTGAAAGCACATAACAACAGTAGCATAATATTAATTTTTAACATTGTCATACAAAAAAAGCTTTTTTTTTATCTTAGGCAAAAGTGTTAAAAGTCGGGGCCCCTTCCTGCACTCAAAAGAAGGATGAGGAAAGCCAAGAGAAAAGACAGGACAAGTTGGGGAAAGCAGTTTGGTATTTCCCAACAAAGCGGAGCTAGTTCTGGTTCCAATGGAGATATAAGCCCAGAGGAATAGCCTCCCCGGGTAAACCAAGCTCAGTCATGCAGAGAAAAATTATTTTTATTCCCGTCCCCGTCCCCTGCTGCTGGATGTTCCAATTTTTTTTAAACAAACCCCCTTTTCCCAAAATCGGAGATAATTCCACGCAACCTTCCCCAAACTTAAAATATCCTCTTATTTCTGACCACGTTAGATGTAAGTTAATGCTTTTAGTGTTATATGATGTGCTACGTCCAGTGGTTGGATGTTTACAACTTTTTTTTTTCTTTCTTATTTATTGATTGATTGATTGATTGGCTGTGTGGGTGCCCTGTGAGGCCACTGGCTTCCTTCGTAACCCTGGTCATCCTTGTAAACTGAAAGACAATACAGGGGGAGTAAAAGGACCAAGTCAATCATAGGGGGGTTGGGGGGCCCACTTTGCGGATTTTTTCAGCTTCTTTCCTCTGCAAAGAGCTACACATCATTAATAACTGCTAGCAGTTGCGGTTTGTTTTGTTTTTCCTTGCAGAAGCAGTTAAAAAATTAGAATGTATGGACTATGGCTATTTCTGCACGAGCTTGCTATAGTGCTCTTATTCCACTTTCAACCTCCTACGGAATCCTGGGGTTTTCAGTGGGGGGAGGGGCATTTAGGATTTTTCCAAAATTTTTGGCCTCGGGAAACCCCAAAAACCCCCAAATTCCACGGGAGGTTAAAAGTGGAATGATAGCGTTATAACGGCTAGGGGGGGCCTATGAAAAGGCGACGGGAAAAAGCGTGGACTGCTCTGCTGCAAGCTGTCATTCCACAGGGGGAAAAAACCCCTTTTGGGGAAAAATCCGGATTATATTGAAGAACAGAGTTTGCAGTGTAGGGAGGGGCATTTGACCCCCCCTTAAACGGAAAACCCCCGTCCTAGGAGGTTGAAAGCACTAACAGCCTATAACATCTAGTGCGGAAGTCCAAGTTGGATGGTGTCCCTAATGAAAGAAGAGCAAAGGGGTCTGGAAAGAATTTAAAACCGATTGGGCCTCTCACGCAAGTTCCCCGGGCCTCAAGGGGGTTTTACAACAGCGAGAACCGTCAACACAACCCCCAAACCTTCTCTCACAGAAGCGCGCGGGGGGGGAGGGGCGGGGAGGGGGGGAAACCGAAGAAAATCCGCCTCCTCTTTTGAATCCAGGACTCGTTCGGCCGTCGCGGTGGCGGATTCGCTGCGGCGCATGCGTAACCTCCTCGGGGAACCTTGGAACCGTTGCCGCCGCGATTCCGAGGAGACTGGATTGCGGGCTCGGCGTCTCTCTCTTCCTGCCCCCCCCACAAAGGAGCCCGGCCCTTGACGGAGCTCCCCTTTCCCCTGAAAAATTTTCCGTCTGGTCGCCGTGTGAGGCCGCCCGGAACCCTCCCTCCTCCTTGCCCCCCCCCCTGGCAAAACCCGGGCGGGCGCCCGGGGTGACTCTGTGGCGACGAGAGGGGGGAAGGGGGGGGGGGGAGGGAAGACGATGAAGAGGAAGATTTGGGGGGTGGGGAGGGCAAGGCGGGAGCAGCAGGGCCCGCGGCAGTCCCCCCCCGGGGCCGGCCGCCCGCCTCCTCCCCCCCGCCCGCCCCTTTTCCCGGGCTTCCCGGGGACGCCGTCGCCGCCGCCCCCGGTGCGGGGCAAAGACCTGGGCAAGCTGCCCGGGCGGCCCCAAGGGGGCCTGCCGGAACTCCGGGAGCCTTGCGGAGGCCAAATTAAAAGCGAGACGAAAATGACAGGTGGGGGGGGAGGGCGGCATTTAAGGGTTTGGGGGGTTTTACCCGGCCTTGCGTTCCCGAACGGCTCCCTGCCCCTCCCCTTGGCTTAGGGTTGGGGAATGTGGGCTGGAATCCAAACCGGGGGGTTGGGAGGGGGGGGACCCCGGTTGGTAAAAAAATCTGGGTTTGTCTGGGAATCGTGCAAGGGGGGGTGCCCTGTTGATGGACAGGGGGGGTGCGGTGGAGGTTGGGATGCTGGAGGTGTCAGGAGTTTCCCCCCGCAGGGAGCCCTGCTTCCTACAATCCGGGGGATCAAGCTCTTCCCCGGCCCCACTCCTGCCTTGATTGACCTGTTAAGCTCTTCGTGTGTACTTTCCGGGAAATTATTGATACCTTGACCTGGAATGATACCCTTGGTTAATGTTCTATGTTGATCCTGTCCTTCAAGGCGATCAGGTCAGTGATGATCCAATGATGCCCTTGCTCTGGCCCTGTTAGGTAATGAAGCTGGGAATGGTGGTAAATTCAGA
>CAOLHI010007810.1:0-11827 GCA_948474755.1 Ctenosaura bakeri
GGGAACTATGTACAACTTATGGCTAGACTTTTTTTTTTTTTAATGAAGGTAAGGTCAAGAAAGCAGTGCTCTTATCCAAACATATTTTTAAGGATGCCCTCATAAGGGCAGCTGGCAACCCCTCTTCATCACCGCAACACAAACCTTTTAATTCTGTATGAAGGAATGATCTTCACGACTTACATGTCTAGTTCCTTGGAAAAGTAATTCCATGGACTACACCTTCCAGAATCCACCAGCCAATATGGTCAGTGGCCATGCATGAGTGAGGCATTGTGGCTTCTGTAGTTGACATAATTACTTTTTCAAGCACAGAAGTGGCAGGGGCAGCTGGGGGCTTTATATTTGATACAAGCAGACATGGTTCTTAGTCTTGTGCATATAGGCCACTTGCCCAATCAAAATCCTTCCACTGAAGTTCAGTTTTTCCCAGGTGAAAAAAACATCAAGTAAACTCAGTATCTTGTCTCCTATAAGAAAAACTGCTAGGGTTCCACTTAGGTTAGGGAAGTGGCTCATGGGAAAAGATTTAACCAACTCCTTCTCCTTCCTTGCTAAAGCAAGAAATAGTGCATCTTCTATGAAGCATCCAGTTTAGTTCTAATTTAGCAGTTCTTTGGATCCTTGGTCATTGCTTCTGAAGTAGAAACTATGTAGGAAGCTGCCTTCTATGAGTCCACAATGTTGATTAATCTAGGCTGATATCGTCCACCCTGACAGGACATAATTCTCCAAAGTCTCAGATAGGCATTGTTTTTCTCATTATTTTCTCCCTTCTAGCTGGAGATCCCAGGGACTGAAACAGAGTCTCTCTCCATGCAAAGGATGTGTTTTACAACAGACCTGTCACCCTTAACAAAGCATTTAGCTTTGCCAGAAGACTGAAGAGAACGAAGGCCTGCAACTTCTGTGATGGTCTGGGAAATCGCTCTAAATATTAACAGCAGGTGCAGATCCCATTTCAGCAGCCACATGACATGCAGGGCAAGAACACTGAGGACTATTGATGAAATCTTTACAGACCATTGTTTGGAAAGCAAAGTGATAACAAGGCTAGGACAAATCAGAAAGTTCATCAATAGCCTGAGGAGACCGTCCCTAAAGCAAGAGAACTGAATGGCTCTGAATTTTGGAACAGTTTGTTCTATTTAAATAAAAACACCTTTGGAGAAGGTGGAATGAAATGAGCAGTGAAAGCAATCCATGGAGGAAATGACTGCAGTTCTACATTGATACATGGAACAGCACAGGGCTGATGGCTCATGACTGCAAATCAACTGACTGTGACATTAGGAAAGAGAAAGTGAAACTATAATTATAGGGGACAGTATAGATTTGATCAAGAAAGGACATGCATATTCTTACTGAAGTGAAGGAAGGAAGATGAAGAGTTGGGTGTAGTTTGTTGTTACCTACTGCCAAGCCAAATTTGAATTACGGTGATCCCATGAACCAGAGACCTCCAAGAGCCTCAGACATCAACTCCCCTCTCAGGGTCTACAAACTCAAGGCCATGGCTTCCTTAACAGATTGGGCATAGTATTTTACCTGCTTTGTATTTTCAAGTAATTTGACCTTCTCATTTTTGCAATTTGGGTATCCCAGATGGATAATTTCTAGCACTGGGCTCAGCAAATTGCAGTCCTTCAAGCATTGTTGCATTGCCACTTCCATCTCAGGACTTGTCAGCATGGCCTAGGCTGAGGACTGGGAGCTGCAGTCCAATAACAACAAGAGGAACATACTTTGCCCATCTGAACTAATGCTAAAATCAAGACATTTTGCAGCTATTCTGGGTCTCCCCCCCCCCCCCAACAAAACATTTTTCAGCAGAAAGAAAAAATATGGAAGGAGTGGTGAGAAAGCATGGAAGGGTTACACATGGAAATATAATTCCCTGGAAACTGTTCCTCCATACAAGTCTCATGCATAGATGTGGGTGCTGACAGCTGGTAGGATTCAGGGAATTAATAACTCAGGCTTGTTTTGCACACATTTTTTTTGTGTGCGAGCGCCCCTTGAGCGTCGCGTGAATGGGAGCGTTGGTCCGTACGACGCACTCCCACTCACGCGACGCTCAGGAGGTTAAAGCGGGGCGCACACACATTTTCTTATTTTCGGCTCTAAGCCGAAAATACTGTGCGGTCACGCAATGCTTGCAGCGCCCTCACACATTTACCTGCGTGCGATGTGTTGGCAAGCCGGGGCGGTCACGCTTCCTTCCCCCAGCACAGCCTACAGCTCCCAGACTGCGCTGCGAAAGGAAGGGGCGGGGCGCTAGCGCGATGGCCGCGCAACCGGCAAGTTGATGCGGGAGGCAGAAGGGCTGCCGTGAGCGGCTCGCGCAAACAGCTGCTTGTGTGAGCGCCACTCCCCACTGCCGCGACGAAGGTAAGATGTGAAAAGGTCCTCAGAAAAGAAATAATAATTATTCAACTAATAATAATTACAAGGAACCATCTTAGTTCTCCTTGATAAATGGAAAAGTAAATATTGACTATAAAAAAACCTAATTCTAGTAGTATATAACTCAATCTGTTAGATTTTGAAACTATAGCTGTAACTCATTGTTTTTAAAAAGTAATTTCCATGCTCTGGTTCCAAGGGTTGGTTGCATTTCTGACACAATTGTTTGGATGATAGAAAGGAAGCCAGACCTATCTCCAACATCTTTTGCAGACCTCTGGCCCTTCTGAAGTTGTGTGCTCTCACATACAAATGACTCCCAGCAGTTGAAGATTTTCACTGTGACAGCCTTCAAAAAGACAATGATCATTATACGGTTCACCCAGGTCACATCTGCACAGAATGCTCTGTGACAAGCTTGTGACCTTTTCCTCTTTGGTTCCAATAGGTAGCTTGTCAAATTCTGGCTAGAGAGGACTGGAAATGCTTATTTCTGAGATAGTTTGATTAGTATGATTTCCTACAACAGTGGATCTTTTTCAATGCCAGCCCTTTTCAAGACTGCCCAACATCTTTCTTAGGTGTGACAGAGGACACTGACCTATCAATATGTAACTGTAAGTTGCCATTTAACCTTTGTCTCAGACAGAAAAATATATTTGGTTGGCTCACAAGTTAGATTTTTTTTTTTACCATGAATTCAATTTGACTTGATATCTTAACCTGTGCAAATAACCACATTTTATAAGTACAGCTTGCTCAGTAACTGTGCACTGCCTAAGGTAACCTGAATATTATACTGAAGTAGTTGAAAACTGAAAATCTCTCACAGCAGTTCAAGATCTTTATTGCCCTTGCCTGTTCTCCAATGAAACCACACAAAGTTCCTTAATTTTATTTGACAATTGACAAGCAAAGGACTTTCAAATAAGAAATGGCTCCTCCAGTTTACTTATAGCAAGGTTAGGAAGGCTTAATGAAACTTCAGCAGTGGTGCCTCCTGACAAGAGCCTGTTATTTTTTTTTTTAGCAGTAGATGTCTTAGGTCACTATGCATTTCTCTTTCAAGATGAGGACAAAAAGTACCTAACATAAATTGCTTGCATGAAGTTAGATGAAGTTTGGTGTCACTGAAATCAGTAGGACAAGCTGGCCATGACTCAGGTCCCATTGATTTCAGTGGAAACCAAGCCTAACTCACTATGATTCTACTGACCAACAAATACTGACATTCAGAAGGAAGGATGTTCTGAAAGGGATCTTTGTTGAAGGAATAGGGGAATGTACACAAGACCTGTCCTGACTTTCAGCAGATACTAAGAATCAGTCTGTTCATGTATATGCCTGTTTCTCAGTTCTGTATACATTTTCCCTATAGAACAACCATGGTACTGTAAAGGTAAAAAGGCAAGGTCTATGAAACCTTTCTACCACAACTATGGTTACTTTGGAACTGTTCTCAAGCCCTCTAGCTGATTGACAGCTCAATGCATACAAGCTAAATTTCCACACTGCCAGAATGAAGTGATAAGATTATAGGTAGGAGTTTCCATTTCTGAATATGTCCTCATTCTTGAAGGGCGGGGATGTGTATTAAGACACTGGAAAGAATGGCAAGGAGCATTTTTGTGATAAAGCACCCCAAAATATGAGGGTGCACTCTTCTTGTTGCTGAGAAGTGCAACACATTTTTAAAAGATTCAGACTGAGGCCATTTCCGCACTACACTATCACAGTGCTATTTATTGCACTTTCAACATCCTGTGGAATCCTGGGGTTTGCAGTTTAGGGAGGGGCCTTTAGAATTCTCAGCAAGAGAGCTCTTTGGCCTCAGTAAACTACAAACCCCAGAATTCCACAGGATATTGAAATAGCACTATAATAGTGTAGTGAGAAAATGGCCTGCATCTGTCAACGCCGAGGTTTGGCAGGCAGCCAAGAGCCGGCTAATAAGTCTTTTCCCAGATAAGGCAGATGGGCAATAAAACAAAGGGTTTTACTTCAGCAGTGGGTAGATAAGGTAGCAGTAAACTAAAGAGACTTTTGCAGCAACAATATTCCCTGGCTGTTACGTCACAGCCAGGCAAAATAGCAAACAGAGTCCACGTACCACAGAGTTTGTTCCTCAGCCAGTTGGGCAGCATTTCAGGAAGCAAGGCAAGGGTCCCCGATAGCCCAGCAGGCACACCCAAAATGGACAGTTGTGAGCAAACAAAGACCCAAGGCTGAGTGAGTGCTTTTATTAAGCAGGCCCTCAGCCAGGTGCTACCTCAGCTGGAGCTTGATTGCTTGGTGTTTCCTATTTAAACGCTCTGACTTTCTGAGAGCACTCTTTTGCTCCCAATGCTGCTGGTAAGTAGGCACCTGCTCTTGAATCTCTGGGTCTAAGGCAGCCCCTGGCTCCATTGCTGGGGCTACTGGGGCCAAGGGCTCTGTGTCCAGGGTAGCCTCTGGGGTGGGCTCTGCTGGTGCAGCAGGCTCCATGGCTTTGAAGTCCTCTGGTTCAGACTCAGAGCTTGAGTCCTGGAGTGCCAGGGTCCTGACAGCATCAATGCTTAGACAGCAAGGGAACACCAATTTTCCAAAAGAAATGAGAATTGTGGGCAGGTTCCCCTCAAATTCTTTTGATGATGCATGCAAACATGGTAAGACAGAGCTGAGGAAGTTTTGGGTCTTTGGTAGACTACTGTTCCCACAGTCCCTTACTTCTGCCCACGTTGAGTGGGGCTAACAGGAGTTTTAAGCCAAAACATCTGAAACGTATTATTGCTATCCTAAAGTGATGTGTATCTTTAAAGTCTGCCACTTAAACTGAGCTTTTCTCAGATTTGCTGACAGTCACTTAGAGCAGAGGGTCTAATATGAGCTATTTGACAGTGAGATGGCCTACCTCCAGAGATGATGGACTTGACTTTGTTGGAAATTACCAAGCAGAGCCTTGGAAGATTATCTATCAGGGATGCTGAAGTTGTGGATTTTTTCTGTTCATGGGTCTACAGTAGATGATCCCTGAGGTCCCTTAAACCTGCACTGGCTTCACACTTATCCATGCTTTGGGTGCAACCACTAACATCAGTGAGACATAGTGTAATCATGACTGACATAGGTCTCATGGTTTTCAATGAGTCTATTCTAAGCATAGATAAGACTGGATCCAATTCTAGATACAAAGAGCATTTTTATGTGGAAAAGTGCTTAAAATTTTTTTGAGGGGAGGGTGTTAAACATCTAGTTGATAGGATCTATAGCGTGTTTTAAAAAGATTCAGACGCAGAATGATTTGATTATCTTGCTCCACTGCCTAGTTAAAAACAAAACAAAATGAATAAATGTTCCCCTTATGGTTTTAACTACTGGGTACCGCAGCTCAAGCAACTTAGCAAGCTAGCCATGCCAATTTATCACAGAGGAAACAGTACAGAAATTGCTATATTGAAAACTAATGTTTACTGTATAAAAATATTCATGGACCAGATCTCTCATGCCATGTTTATCTAAAGTTAAATACTTGGCTAAGCTAAGTGCCTTCTCTTTCAATACTGTACCTGCAGAATACTTATTTATTCAAATATTTACCTATCATCCTACACCATGGGATCTCAGAGTAACTCCTCCCCCAATATCTTTACATCTGAAACATGCTGAAGAAGAGAACTGTTCCATGTACAACTGGATGTCAAATGGCCTCTCTGTTGATGATGGTCCTATCAGCATGGGCACCAAGGAGTAAAACTAGCTTGCTAGGGCATGACGTTGTGAGCAGTGCTAGTTGGTGGATGAACATACATCCAAGTTAGTTGTAATGATAATGCCTGATAGGGCTCTTAGTCAATATGGGTATATGCCCATGCAAACACTTAAAGGCTCATGGCCTCATGTGTTTTATAATGGCAAATGAAGTGAACTGCATAGTGTGTAAGCAACACTATTAACACCTTGTTGCCTTCACTTTCTGCTACCAAGCAGTGCATCTCAAGAACTCAAAACGATACTCATTCCATGAAAGCCACAAATGCCAAAATGTTAGTTGCGCATCTACTATAGGGCTATTAAATCTATGGATCTACCCATAGAAAAACAGAACAAATCAGGTCACAAAGCTAGTCTACCTTCCTAATAGCCACAATGGCCTTTAGCGTTCCTTCTGCAGTTAGCACAGTGGATCAAGAATCAGTAGCTAGATGCAAAGGACAAAAACTACACATCCTTTCTATTGGTCCCCATTAACATGCCTGGCAGACTCCAATCAATGGACAGTGCACTAAGTATCAAAAACACAAATTTGGTTCAAGGATCACTAACAGAAGAGAATAAAGTGCAACTTTTGACAAGACTTCCAGTTGCTCATAAAAGAGCAATTGATTAAAAAACACAAAAGACAAGACCAATCTAGAACAGTTCATCACTATTCCCTAATAGAGGAAACACATCCAGTAGGGATGTAATGGTCACTAAGTTTCTTCTTGAAGGCAACAATGAATAATTTTATCAATTTTCTTCCTGCTGCAAGAATATCATCTAAAAACCATGCAGTTTTCAGCTGTTATTTACAATTTGGGATTTACTCCGTGCAAAATTCACACATGGTTGTTTTGTGCAGAAAACATAATTTTCAAGGCAGAAATATTAACTCGTGTGCAGAAAGTTCTGTTTTCTGCACAGAAAATGCTGTTTCCTCTTCAAATTAACCATGTGTGAATTTTATACAGAATATATTTCCAATCACAGCCTTTTTTTTTTCTGTGCAGAAAACATTTTCTATGCAGGAATTAATATTTCTGTATTGAAACATTCTTTTTCACACCAAAAATGATGTTACCCACAGAACAAACAATCACATGCAAATTTTGTGCAAAATAATTCCCAAACTGTGAAGATTCTTGTCAATCCATGATTCTTCTCACCAGGGTTTCTAAAAAAAAAAAATGCACCTTTTTTTTCAATCATTTGTTTTTTGGGAATATTTTCAAACATTCTAGTGTGCAGACCCTGGAGTCTATAGCAGCCACCTTGAAGCACCCTGCAGCATCAAGGGTCAACAGAACACATTTGTTGAAAAAAAATCTTTTCGATCCTTTCTTATGTACATGTGCAACCTGTATCTAAACTGGCTGTCCCAGATAAACCAGCCTCACCTCCAGCAATTGGCTAAGCTGCTGCAGAAGCGGATGTAGTTAAAAATCTGACTGTAATCCTTTCTACAGAAAACTCTATTAATTTAGATTGCAACCCTGCTAAATTAGAAAAAACAGAAGTGGTCACAGGAGTTTCTCAATCCTGCCCACAAGTTTCTACTGCTTTTATTCACTATAAGTCATTGGAAGTAAGAATGTGCCCCGTAAGGAACGGAGTTGTGATTTCCAAGTCATAAAGCAGTAGCGTGGAAGAAAACTGTGCTTTACAGACAGGAGCATCATTATACTCGGATATGTAAACATGCATAGAATTAGCTGTGGTTTTTGTGTTGGGTGAGAAGATATCCAAACTGGTAAGAATTACATCTGGGCTTACCCATGTTCCTTTGGCCACAGCTACTGTCCTTCACCCTGTTCCATGTCCTTACCACCACCCCTGTTGGAATGCAAAACCCAAGGCCATTTCCAATTTGTAACTTGGCCTCTAGGGTGGAGAGATCATCCATTGCTGCCATAGAGACTGTTTCCAGAAGCCTCATTCTCATGCGCAGATGAGCCCGATGAGGTCAATTATGGGCTAAGAAATAAAGCATATCCACTATGGAGATGCACTCAGATGGCAAGAGGGACAGAAAAAACAAGAAGGAAAAAGGGGTGAAGGGAAGGAGGTACCTAATAGCACCCATTGATAAAGTTGCCAATTCAGGCACATCCCAGGCCATAAGACTTCTGAGTCAAAACATGAGATTTAGGGAGAGCCCCTGATAATGTCAGAGGGAACAGGCCCCATGTAAGGTCACAGAGAGTTGTTAAGGATGATATGTTAACAATCAAGCACACATCATTCGCAAAAAAAAAAAGTAAATGAGAAAATATTTTTCTGGTTAGATACTATGTTTCCCAAGTTCTGCTTTGAAAAGAAGAAACCAACAAACTTTCCATGGTTCTGCTTCTAAAACCTTTGCAAGCACTGCTTTCAGCTTATGGCAGCTATAGTGCAACCAGAGAAATTTTTCAAAGATGATTTTCCAAACTCTGCTTTTAATGGTTTGCTCCCATTAATCAGTGCCTTTCAGCAGCCACATTTTCTTTTTAACAGTCAGGTTGTGGAATGTTCCCTCACCTCTAAAACTAGGATCATCATAACCATACTAATACGCCAAATAAACACCAAATATTTGGGGGTGAGAAAAATAAAGGCAACAATGACTAACTAGGCAAAAGAGACTAACAGGGCAATGAAACCTATGCACGTCTATTAAGAAAAAGGGTCTACGGAGATTAAAGGGATTTACAGCTTTTAAAATGTTAAAAATCTGACATATCACAGTCAATGTTTCACAGTTTCCTTGAGGGTGCAGACATAAAAGAAAAAGTAGAGAGACAGAGAGGGAGGGAAGGAGAAAGAAGGTGAAGAACGTGCCTAGCAGAAGTGGGGATAGAAAGGGAAAGAAGATAAGAGAAGGAATAAGAAGGATGGGGAGGGAGGAAGAAAACAAATGTTGCTTAGTAGCTGAGGAGCAAGGGAAGGAGAAAGAGGACGAGAGGGGAAGGAAGGAAGGAAATAGGGAATCAGGGAGAAGAGCAGTACAATCAGTAAACTGGAACGGGGGGAAGGGGGAGAAAGAGAGAGAAGGAAAAGACAAAAAGTTCAGCCAAGAGCTATAGGAGGCAGAGGAGTGGGGAAAGAGGTCTAGACAGAGAGAGAAAGAGGAAAAGTTGGAAATTAAAAGCGAAAGTAATCAACTGCATAACCAGAACTGAAGAAGAACTGCATTGATACAAGGGTACAACATATCTATGCTTCCCCCAAGAAAGGAAATAGTGCAGCTTCAACCATTAAAGGTTGGGTGAGGTAGATGGCAACAGCACTGAGAAAGCTAACAATAAAACAAGAAATGCAGGAATCTGAAATTACCATGTTCAGCCATGATTGAGGTAGCAAATACTGAGGTAGCTCAAAATTTCCCTCTCTAGCCCACTTCCTTCTTCTGAGCTCTGGTGATGGCCACAGTCTGGGAAACTCTGAGAGGCAGAGAAGGAAAGGGGAGAGGTGGCCAGGTGGGGCCTCTAGGGAGCCTACAGCAGCCACTTTGAAGCAGCCTTCAGCAGCAAGGGTCAACAGCAGATGTTTGTTGAAAAAAATCTTTTCAAGACTGTGCTCTATCCCTGAGATTCCTTTTCTTCTCCTGAGGCCTGGGTCCTTTCTGCACTATACTGTTATAGTGCTATTATTCCACTTTCAACACCCTATGGAATCCTGGGGTTTGTAGTTTAGGGAGGGACATTTGGAATTCTCAGCCAGAGAGCTCTTTGGCTTCAGGAAACTACAAACTCCAGAATTCCACATGATGTTAAAAGTGAAATAATAGCACTATAACAGTGTAGTGCAGAAAGGCCCCTGGAGAAGAGAGGCATGGTCCTGAAGTCTGAGAATCAGAAAGACCTTCTGCTTGTGCCCATGCTCCAAATCTTTCAAGATATGTTCAGGTCACCTGATGATCCCTCCAAATGTGAATCCTAATGTGCACATGGCATGTTGTACAAAAGTCACTACAGCATACGTGCACCATCTGAGAGATTAGCTCATGTTGGGATTGTGAATAAGTTGTGCATTTTTTCACCATATTATATAGTCCGAGCAATACAGTGTGCCCACTGTATATGCAGCTGTTCTGTTCCAGGAACCCTTGTGTATGCCTGATACATCCACTGACAATAATGGGACATGAGGTTTTGTGCAACCTTGTATTTGTATGTGCAGAGGCTGAGTCACCTGAAGACCCATTGTTCATTCACGGCACTAACTCTATATATGATCTCTGAGATTAATTCCATAGAGAGCTGATTCCCATCCCCCATCCCTGCTTACACTGATAAGGCAAAGAGTGGCTATTTTTCAGCAGCAGCTCCAAGCATGCTCAGTGCTGCATGATACTGAAGTTTCAGAATTGTAGCTGATTTCATAAAATCCACTCAATCTCAATAGACTCGTGCCGATAAATAAGACATCTAAAGCACACGCTCTCAGACATCAAAATCAGGTTTTTTGCTGAAAGGCCTTCCTAAACCACTACTATTTTGAATCTGTTTTTTTCTCACCTGTTAAATAATCTGTATGCTAGGTGCAGTCATAACTTTCCCTGATTAAGAACCTCCCACCTATCTTACACTTTAGCATTCAGGTTAGTTGAATGCCAAAGGAATCTTTGTTTTAGATCAAAAATGTGCACCCTTTAGACTTTTTACACCAACCAATAACTGGAGTGCAGTTACTGAGACACATTGTATTGGCATCCCCCAATCTAGTGATCTCCATATATTCTGGACTAAAACTCTCACCTATCCATCTTTCCTGAAGGTGATGGGGGTTGCAGTCTCATATATCTGGTAGGCTGCAGGTTAGCTAAGGCTGCATTACATCCTCACACATGCATATTTTCTTCTGGAATGTACCGGTATGTGTGGGGAGGGGATGGGAGGAAGATTATCCCAGAGCACCTAAAAACAGAGATGAATGTGAATTTCAAAGGGGATTCCATCTCTTCCATGAGGCAAAGTTCTCACTGAAAACACAGCTTACCAACTACTGAGCAAGGTGCAAACTGACTGGGGATAAGATGAGCCCTGGACATATGCAGCATTTAGAGCTTCTCATATGCAAAACCATAACAACAACAACAACAACAGGGGGGAAAGCCAATGAATGGAAGCAATAGTGCTCACAACAGTCTAAAACATTGTGCATTCCCCACACAGAAGTAACACTTTTTAAAAAAATTTGAGGGGGCAGCCATGTTCCCATCTTGCATGAAAAACTTCAAAAAGTTTTGTGAAACTTTAAAGACTAACAGGTTTCACTTGGCGTCAGCTTTCACAGGCTCCAGACCTATGTCCAGGTGAGAATCCATGTCAGCTTATGCCAAATAAAATTTATTAACCATTAAAGTGCCACAAGACTTTGATATTTTTAAAAAACAAAAGAACAGGGGGATAGAAGAAACTTACCTTACAAATGAATATCTAAGTGTCTCAAGATCCCTGGTCCTTATCTTCTACATCCATGCTTTGGAGTGCTCTCTACAGCTGCAGCATCTGAAAAGAGCATTGACGGGAAGGATAAAGCCCAGCATATTAGACGAGAACATAGCCTAGGAAGTACCTGGAAACCACCACGGCCTCTCAGCTAAGGACTTTAAAACATCTTTCAAATCTTCCATCAGTTTCCTACCTCTACAAAGGTGTCACACTGAGCCATATGACAGGAATGGGAGGGGGGTCAGTTA
>CAOLHI010007812.1:0-12197 GCA_948474755.1 Ctenosaura bakeri
TCTTTTACTTCATTCAAATCCCTTTAGTTTGCATCTTTTCTATGAAAGCTTTGGGGTAACCCCTCAAACTGCGTAACAGTTTTATTAAGCCAAAATTCCAAAAACCCAAAAAAGGTCAGTTTCTTTTTTTAAAATTTTTTTTATTATGCGTACACTTTAATAAAATAAATAATAGGTATTGTACATTTCAGATATTGTTATTCATATATATAATTATATATATATATATATTTTTATATATATATAAAAGTCATTTTCTTTTATTGTTTTTCCCTGGCCTCCATTTTCTTCTTCTTCTGTTATCTCCTTTTTGTTAAATTAAAGATTATAACCTTGGAGCAGGGGCTTGTTTTTTTTATACTTGTAAAGCACCCCTTCATATTAAGGGCAAATAAATCATGCATAAATGCAATTACAAATGCATACATAGGTATGCATACACATACATATATGTATCTTAGATCATTACTGCTGGGGCCCGGGATACCCTCATACAGTTGTTTAGTTTTTCCATAGTCACTACCAATATTCCTTGTGTCTCATTGCTTATTAAAAGAGAAAAGTCCCACTGTGTTCAGTGTTCCAGTTATTTCTGTTTTTCAGAATTGTGAAAAAGCGGGTTGCAACAGCAAAAAGTTAATGCCAAACTTTTATCTGATTTTTTTAAAAGTTCAGTGTAAAAAAAGAAAGTTTATTGAGGACACATTTTAAAATTTAAAGGTTAAAAACAGTATCATTAATACAACTGATGAGCTTTTTTAGGAACATGTTCTTGACAGACCTAGGGGAAAGTAAAAATGGGAATTTATCTTTTCTATTTTTGAAGTTTTAATGGCCACTAATTTTATGGCGGTAACCACTGATTTTGAAGAAAGGGCCGGTGCTTTAAAGCCAGAACAATTCCATTTGTCTTTCAACTTCTGAAGTTTTTTGAGGACCCTGAGTTTCATAAAACTAAAGTTTTCAAAAAATATTTTGATTCTGCCACTGTCCCATTCATCACTCAATTTTCTGTTTTAAGATATCTCTGTGTGCTTGCAATCAATGCTTTATTTAAAAAAAAAAAAACACATGCCCAATTATAGTAGATGGGAAAAACTAAGCTAATCTGTGTTTTGGGAATTTTTTTGTTTTTTCCAAAGTCCTGTAAACCATTGTTTTTGGTTTTAAGGCTCAAGGGCTCCCAAACTTAAACCCTTTTCACTGTTGGAGATACTTGGGGTGGCACTTGTAGCAGTGGTCCCTTTTTTTTTGGTCAACAGGCATACAGAATAAGACACCATCTTCTGGAAGCTGGGACATGTGCTCTTTTTCTTGCCCCCAAATTTTTCCAGAAAAAAGGGGGGGGACTGCCTAATTTGAATTTCTTTTTTCTGACTTTCCATTTTACTAAAAAGCTGGCCCTTACACTTTAAAAAATAAAGATCTAAGAGGAAAGAAGTGGGTATTCTTTGATCCAGTTGCTTAGTAAGAGGCAAACCTGCATGCACCTGTGCTTTAGTGGTTAACTCAGAGCATAAAAATTATTTTTTTGGAAGACAACTTCCAAATTTTCTCAGCCAGCATGGGGGGCACAACAGTCTAAGGAGAACACTGGGGTTTTGGGGATTAAAAAGTCTCATAGTCTGCTTTTTGGACAATTTTCCCAAGGTGACCAAAAAAGTTATTACCAAGTATGCCCTCAGAGCCCGGGAGGGGAACTAAACTTTTCTCATGCAAATGTTTATGAGAAAATCTTTTTTTTTTATTTTTTTATTTTTATTTATTTTTTTATCCCCCCTTTATATGGATTGAGGTGGTGAACAACTTACAAATAGCATGTTTTTTGGAAGCATTTTATACATCCCCCCAACAAACGGGGGTACTTTTTTAAAAAACCTGGAAAGGAGGAAAGGCGGTCAACCTTGGAGCCCCAAATCAACTCAAAACCCCTTGGGGGCTTGCAGTACTGGCATTTAACCACTGCCCACCACATGCCCCTTGGCATTGGTCACTTTAGACACATTGGATTCAATAAAATGTATTCACAAAAGCCCCTCTAAAAGGTAGGATTTTATTGAAAATCTCTAGCATTGGGGAAAAACAAAGTTATGGTGGGGCTTTGTAAATGGCAAAAAGCACTAAAATACAAAATAGTACCTAATAGAGCACAGTTCCTTTTTCAATGTGAAATATTTAAATTTAAAAAAGAAAATTTGCAAGGGGTGGGAGGGTTTGGTTTAAAACAATGTGAAGCTGTGGGGGTTGTAAATTTAAGGGGGAAAAAGAAAAAAAAAAGGGTTTAAAAGTAAGGAAAAATATAACACTTCCTCTAAGCCACACATACATAAAAACATACCCGAGCAGGGGGGGGAGCTGCAACATGCAAGGTAAGTACCCCCAAAAAATAAATTTTAGAGATGTGGTGACCTTTTGGGTGGTGACATGAAAAACAAGGAGATGAATGGAAAACCCTTTTCCCCAGCCAGAACTTTTAAAATAGATGATGAGCTAACTTTCCCCAAAAACCCCAGAGTCTGGGGCTATTTCTGTACTGCGCTCTTCTAGTGCTATTATTCCACTTGCAACATCCCCATGGAATCCTGGGATTTGCAGTTTAGGAAGAAGCATTTGAAAATTTTTAGCCAAAAGCTCTTTGGCCTCAGTAAACTACAAACCCCCGAATTCCACAGGATGTTGAAAGTGGAATAATAGCACTATAACAGTGTGTGAGAAATGGTCTGAGAGTCTGAAAGAGTATTTAAAAGGAGCAAGGCCTAAAACTAGGCAGTAATTGGTAGCTTGAACACTTAGATGATGCTTCCCGGTGACACGATTTTTAATATGGTATTATTTTAAAGTTCTCAGGGGTGAAAATCATCATACATTTTGAATTTTCTGAAAAAAAAAGAAATTCTTACAGGGTGTCCAGCTGAAGTTCCTAACAGATTACCCCAATATTTAGTTTATCAAAAGATATTCATCCCCCAGACAAGCACCCACTTAAGAAAGACATCACAGAAGTGTTAAGCTGAACATCCTTGTGTCAAACATGACATTTCCCATGGGGGATTTTTTTGATTATCATGCATTGCTTTTAAAAAATGTGGGGCCCAAAATTTTGGGGCAAGAGGAAGCAGACTGACACCAGACTGCAGCTCCCCCTAAGGAGATGAGGGTTGAGGCAGTAGAGGATCCTTTTTCCTGGGAGGTCATGACAAAGGTACAGACAATGAAGGTGACATGCCCCACCCTTATTGAGAGAGAAAAACACTGAACCCAGTGTGGTTTAAATAACAAATGCTGACCCTCATTACATGAATAGACACCTGTGGGGTTTGAAGGAGCTGGTCATAAATACTCCTGTTCCTTCCCAGTCTTTGATTAAATTTTCTTACCTGGTTGCCTGGGGTCCCCTTTTATGTTCCAGTTTTTTCTTAATTTTGGGCTGACTACAATTTGATCTATTCTGTTTTCTTTTTTCCTCTATGGCTTCTAGGTACAACTGTCAGAAAAGGTTAAAGACCACCCCTTTTGCTTCTCCCTATATTTTTCTCAGATAACCCGTTTACTGACCTGGGCTGGACTTTACTAGTTGACTACTCCTACATCCCAGCCTCTGCTGTGGGCATTTCTTTAATTGCAAGGGCACATTCAAATAGAATTAAAGGCATAATAAATCCCAAAAAACCCCCTGTCCCAAAATTTCCCCTCTTTATGTTGTTAAAAACTTTAAACAAACACAGGTAGAGACAGTAATTTTTATTTCACTGAAATTGGAGACATGTTGTTGCTCCATATCTGAATGGTCACTCAGCAATGGCATTGGCCTGGGATGGGGAGGAAAATACAAAAGTAACAAAAAAGGCAAAAGCCCTGAACATTTCTTGAAAACCTCAGAAGAGGAGGAGGAGGAAAGGGGAAGAGGGAACATCCAGGTGTTTATGCCACCAAGGAGAGCTGGAGGATACTAGAAAAAAACCACCTGAGACTCCTACCATACTAGGTGATATCTCTACTGAAGAAATGTTGGAAGAACCCAAACACTAACTGTTGTAGAACACCAGGATGTCAGCAGGGTAATGATACACACCATTGTTCTCAGCAACCAACCAGACAAGGTCCTATCTCACACAGTATACACCATCGTGGAGGAGGTGGCAGTTTGTGGGTACACAGGCCACAGGTATACTACAGGGGAACAGTAGTGAAAGCTGTTCGCACCCAGGAAATAAAATTTGGCAGTCCTCATCTCCTGAGCTGCTTGATATGGCTTGCTCTGTGCCCCCTGTGCTGCTGCATTGCCCAAAACATTTATCCCAATAGTCTAAGTGAGCTGTACTAGTTTAGAGTGACCTACAGACCTCTAGCCCTAACTTCCACTTGTAATTACCAAGGATATAATAAGAGTAGGAAGAGCTGGGGCATGAGAAGTACTATGAGAGCAGCTGAGTTGACCAAACAATGGGTTTCTTTGAATTACCTTGATTCACAGCCTGTTCCTGGTGGGACAAGGGTTCAACACGCACACCTGCATGGTGCCTATATTATGGCCTTTTGGTGCTAGCTGAAGTCTTCATTTCACTCAGCATGTAAAAAACTATGGCCCTTTTTGCACGTAGTTTCTTTGCAAGAGGGCCCCTCCAGCGTCGCGTAAATGGGAGTGGCCATCCATGTGACGCACTTCCATTTATACGACGCTACGACGACCTAAAGCGGGCCGCACACAGATTTTTTTATTTTCAGCTCTCAGCCAAAAATCCTGCCGCGTGACACAATGCTGCCGGGGCCCTCGCGCACTTACCTGCCCTGCAGTGCGTCGGGTGAGCTGGGCTGGTCGCCGCTTCCCTCCCCAGCGCAGCCTACAGCTGTACACTGCGGAAGGAAAAAGGGCCACTGTCGCACGACAGCCCGCAACCCAGCTGAGCAGAAAAGGAGGCGGTGCAAGTGCCTTGCGCAAGGAGCTGCTTGCACCCCCACCTCCGCGGGCAGGTGACAGTGCCGGAAAGGGCCCTTTATTTTTACATTTTTAGATCTCTGTGCTATTTTATTTTTTATTTTCGTTTTGTTGTGTCTACATTCTGAATTAAATAGCAACCTAGATGAAAAATACAGGAATGGTATTCACGCTACTGCATCTGGGATCTATTCCAATACCAAAGCAGATGTCTTGGATTTTCCAGCCAGTTGCTCCAGTAGGGATTCTGTACCTTTGATAGTTGTGTGACTAAAAGCAGAGTAGCAGAAGATATCCTCTACAGTACTTAGAGGAAGAGACTCTGGCCATTTCCGCACTAGACTGTTATAGGGCTATTATTCCATTTTCAACATCCTATGGAATCCTGGGGTTGACTAATAAAATGAGATGATCACACTATAACATTCTAGTGCAGAATGGCCATGAGGATTCTATGGATTCTGGGGTTTTTTTCAACAGTGGTCTTAAAACTCCTCTCCTTTGGTCATGATGGAACTGTGTTTTAGTGAGGCATTGACCACGCCCACCCACTCTGCAGTCCCCCAGCCTAATGACCAGGAAGGGCAAGGGTGGGTCTCATGGTGCTCTCAGCTTGCCAAGACTCTTGTCCATGGCTTTGGGCTGTACCAATTGAAAACTGTCCTACCACTGAGCAAGCAGGAGCCAAAGTTAAACCCACTGGATCTGCATTTAGTTGTGGCATCCATATTGGAGCAGATCTAAAGCAATTTTATTTGTGACGAACACGGGGAAAATTATACAAGGGGCTGCTACACTGGTCTGCATTCCTTCTTGTGGGCCAGGAACAATTTAATACAGTTTTTAATCTTTTAAACTTTTGTATTTATTTATTGTTGCAAGCTGATTTATTGTAAGCCACCCTGAGATCTTCAGATAAAGGGCAGGATGTAACTTGTTTTTAAATAAAACAAATAATACTGTTCTTGATATTTCTCCCATTCCAGAGATCAACCAAAAACCTCAACACCAAGGCAGTAGGAAACTCTCCAAGAGCCATTGGGAAGCCTTTTGTCCATAAGCCACCTGGGGCAGACCAGTAATGCTCCCCTGGAAGGATTCCAAAGTGCGGCAAGTCACAAACAGAGAAATTATGAAAATTCTGCCAGATTGCCGTGGCCTATCAGCTTTAAGAAAAGAACCCAGAGTGTGCTCAGCAGCATGAGTGGAGCCAGATATCACTTGGGACAGAGCCATGGTTGTCAGCAAGATACATGGGGGCCCTCAGCAGCTCCTGACAGGAAGCAGTGATATTGAGAAGTCCCCTCATCATGTCGAGGTGAGAGGACTCCGATATAACTCTAGAGACCAGCCTAGCTGGCTCAGGAAGCTGCAGCCTCTGTGTTGTTGGAAACTACCTGAAGGCACTTGCACAATAACAGATGAATAACTGCAGTTATATTACCAATTCAAAATAAATACTAGGAAAAAGAAAGCTGATATGAATTCTCTTGCTAATGTTCCTGAAGCCTAATGGTCATAGAAATGTTAGTGCCTCCCTAATTGACCTGCCTATGCAGATTAGACTGTGGTACTGCATCTGTCAAGCTGAGGTAGACAGAAGGTTGAGCCAAGGAGTATCAACAGCTGGAGAAGATTGAACCTCCAGTTTTATTATAGGGAAGAGGCTGGGACACCATATCTATTTTCGTTCCTATTTCTCCTCCAGAAAAAGCCAATCCTCAAAGCTATTTTGAGCTGTGGAGGCTGGAAACTGAGCAAAAATGATGCCGGAATAATTGATATCATTATTCAGCCATCTGCTTCATGCATTCCACCTGCCTCCAAAGGTATATTTATGACTGGCTTTTGGTCAAAGACAGTCTCCAGAAAACTCCCCATTAAAAATATATGTATTGATGGATTGACCTGGGCTAAAGTGTTTCTGTTACCTTCTTCAACCAGAAACAGTCCCAAGCTGTCTTGCATATGATCAATACAATAGGACAGGTTAAAATCTAAAAGGAAAGGGGATGAGGAGGGAAAAGGAAAGCAGACACCAAAATGTGAAAAGAATGGATGATAGACCCCACCTGGAATACTGTCTCCAGTTCTGGGCACCACAGTTCATGAAGGATGATGACAAGCTGGAATGTGTCCAGATGAGGGTGGCTGAGATTGGTAGAACTGGAAACTGCATCCCCGTATGAGGAGAGGCTTAGGGAGCTGGGTATCTTGGAGAAGAGACGATGATAGCTATGTTTGAGAAAATATTTGAAGGGATGTCATATGGAGGATGGAGCTAGCCTATTTTGTTGCTGCTACAGAATAGGACAGCAGAAATGGCTTTTAAACTTCAGGAAAAAAAATTCCTTTAAACATTCCAAACTTCCTGAGCATGACACAGTTCAACAGTGGAAGCTATAGCTTCCATGTGGTCCATATAGCAGTAGTCTAACTGGGAAATTATGATCACGCATGAACTATCATAAGCAGGTTATCAGCCGCCAAGGAAAAGACATAGCTAGTGGGCCAATTGAAGTTGCCCCTAAACACTCTGAGCCATAGAATCCACCTGAGTCTCCAGTGACACACAGATGTACTCCCAGACTACACATTTGCTCCTTTGGAGGAAGTGCAACCCCACCCCAGGTGTAAATGACTACCGTCCAGACCCAGAACCAATCAACAGAGCCTCCATCATGACATGTTGGCCATGCAGCAAAATGCAACATGCTGGATACCCAATACATTTTGTTGAATTCAGATGGTCATGATAGTTCAAAGCGATGAATGGAGGACATGTGAATCTCATTGCAGAAAAACAACAGTGGGCAAGAGCAAAAGCCAGTGAGAACATGGGTGAGATATGGGCCAGGAAGCTGTAGAAACCCATTTGCACAGCCAAGTGTTGTACATAACTACAAATGAGCAATAAAGCCATAAATGAAGAAACCAACATGAACAACAGTACCTTTTCTGAAATTGTTTTGTAATATATTCTTGTTAATTTTGAAGCATCTCTGTGCAGCCATAATAGAACAAGCTTAGTTTAAAAGTAATTATTTATCCTTTTTTATTGCGCGTTATGAGACGGCAGGGTTTTCACCAACAATCAGGAAAATGAGAAGTCGAAGACTTTCACGGCTCCAAATCATAGGTTGTTGTGGATTTTCCGGGCTCTGAGGTCGTGTTTTTGTATTAGTTATTTTCTCCTGACATTTCACCTGCATCTGTGGCTGGCATCTTCAGAGGATTCTCCTCTTCAGGAGATATGCAGATGCAGGGACAGAAGAAAATACTGATAGAAACAGCCTCAAAGCCCAGAAAAACTTGCAACAACAAAACAGGAAAATATTACAGTCCATCCTGTTGACTGCTTTATATTTTGTTTGGAAACCTCCTGTAGTGGATTAAAATGTTAAGCACTGTGTGGCGGGGACAGCTGAGATCACTCCAAAAAGGCAATTAAATTCTACCCTAAAGTAATTTTTCACTTTCAGCAGAATAAAAATTACAGACATCCGATTTTTTAATTATGCAGATCATGAAAAAATTATAGACTGATTTTAAAGAGATGAAAATCTCACAACATTTGATTATCCTAGTGCATTATCTGTTACTCAGGACAAGAGGCCACTGTAGGATAGTGGAGAGACAAAAACAAACTCCGCAAGGAAAATAACAACCATCATGGTCCCTAAACATATAATTGGAAAGCCATGCATCCGCAGAGGAGTTGTGAAAATAGCAGAAGGAGACATCAGCAATTTGATGCCAGATGGTATACTTCTAGCAGAAAACAGCAAAGACTTGGAATAATCTGAAGAATTCAAAGAAAGAAAGTACAATGGCAGCACGGCTGAACGTTCAGAAAAAAATAATGAACGCTGATGATTTACATAACTTTAAAGTAGACAATGAAGACATTGAGATAGTCAAAAACTATTATACCTAGGCTAAATACATAATATAAATGGGGACTGTAGTTAAGAAAATAGAAGCTGGAGCCATTTCCACATACACTGTTATAGCACTGTTCCTCCACTTTCAACCTCCTATGGAATCCTGGGGTTTAGATTTAGGGAGAGGCATTTGAGAATTCTCAGCCAGAGAGCTCTTGCAGCATAAACTGCAAACCCAAGAACTCCACAGTATTGAAAGTGGAATGATGCAAAAAGTATGACGTGAATGCAGAATGACCTAGGACTTGGAAGAGGACAGCTATGAAGGAACTGGACAAGATCCTGAAGTATAAAGATATATCACGAATATGAAGTCAGATCTGCCATGCCATTGCATTTTCCCAGTTTTGTTATATATGGTTTTGAAAGGTCAGCATGAAGGAAAAACTCATAGGAAGGGAATCAGCACATTTGAAATGGTACTGGAGCAGAGTTATATAGAAATATCCTAGACTGCAAAAAGACAAAGAAATGGGTCCTAGAGCAAATCAAATCTGAACTCTTCCCCTCAAAGTGAAGATGACTGAGAGCTGATAGTTTGGACATATCATTAGAAGACATAGCTCACTAGAAAAGACTACAATGCTTCAGAAAGGCAAGATAGTAAGAAAAGAAAAGAAAGACAGTCTGCAGGGTGCCATAACTCAATCAAGGGAGGCACTGTGTTGAGCAGGAGCTGAGCAGGGGTTTGATGGCAGCATGTCTTAGAAGTCTCTCCATCCACTAGGGGTAGGCTAGGTAAGTTGATAGAATCACAGAGTCCAAAGACCGTGGGGCCATGCAGTCCAGAGCCCCTGCCATGCAGGAACAGCATGCATCAAAGCGCTTCTCAACAGATGGGCCATGGCCTGTCTAAAAGTGCAAAGAAGGTGGGACTCCACCACACTCCAAGAGCAGGATCGTATTCCAGTACCAAATGTTGCTTGTGAGAAGTAAAATATATTTTAGTTCTGCAATGTATAAAACAAGTATTACTAACATATGTTGTAGGCTTATAGCCTATAACACATTTTTAAATATATTTACACACATATATTAGTATGTGAGCTTTTGAAATACAATGGAGTCTAAAGAAGCATAAATTTTAGAAACTGGCAGCTTGGAGCCAGAGAAGACCTTGGAGAGGCAAGGGACCCAGCACATGGTGAAAAGAATTCGATGGTCAGATGACCGTACTGTTTGGGGAGGCTAACCAATTTGCAAAGGTCAGCAAAAGTTGAAAGGGGTGACTTAAGCTGATAAATCAAAAACAAGAAAAAATTTGGCCTTGTTTTAGCAAAATGAGAAGTTGAATCGGGTTTGTGGGCATTTTGAAATAGCAAATGAGAGTTAAGGAAAAAAAACAAGGTTTAAAGGGGTTTTGTGCATGATCATATATCCTTTAAAAATGGTGAAGGGGGGATTTCTTGGCGATTCCTTGGGTTGTAAATTTTGGGTCCTGCCCCAAAGGGGGGGGAAGCTGGCGTGGGGATGGGGGGGGCTTTTTTTTAAAGGGGTTTTTTCTCTTTAAAACACCCGTTCTTTCAAAAAAACATTTTTTTTAATAAAAACTTAAAAATTCCCCCAAAACTTGTTAAATTTTTAAAAGGTAAATATTCCCCCGAAGGGGGGGGAAAAACCCCGGGGTTTTACATTCATTGTGGGTTTTTGGAAGAGGGGAAGGGGGCCCCCCTTTTTTAGCGGTTTTTCTTCTTTTCCCAAACCCTTTGGTTGGGGGGCCCAGGGGGGGGGTGGGGAAAACATTAAGGGAATTTAGAGGTGTGTGAATGAGAGAGAGAAAAGGGCACACCGGGAAGGCCGCTTTGGCCAGGAAACTTTATACAACCAAAGGTAAGAAAATTGACTATTAAGTACTGCCTTTGGTGGCCGGGAATAGTGAATTCAGAGGTGAGAGAGTGAGACGTACCTAAGGTGGGGGCGAGGGGGCAGTCTTATTTGGTTTTTGGTCCCGTGGGGGGAATCAGAGGCCAGACAACGAAGCCGGGGAAAAAAAAGCTTTGGAGTGGGGACCTTGGGGGCTTGGTTTTGGGGAAAATTTGGGGGGTCCAAGAGGAAAAAGAAAAAAAACCAATGCCAAACTCCCTGACATTGGGCCGGGGAATTGGTGGAGAAAAAAAAGTTTGGCTATAGCAGAAATCAAATGGCATGCTAAGGGGGAAAAAAAAACCTTTAGATCAGGGTTATGCTAAATCCTTAAAAAATTAAATTTTTCCCCTTAAAATAAAGGAAGGGGGAATTGGGATAAAGAAAAGGAAAAGAGGAGGCTTGATCTAAAAATTGGGATCTTTTCCTGCGGCCCCCCCTTTCCCCCAGGTTTGGATTCACCACCAGACAAACCTCAGGGGGTTTCCCCCGGCAAAGGGGAAAACAGGGAAACCCGAAAACAGGGGCGAGAGGGGAGGAAATCTAGGCAGCCCTTTAAACAAAAATTAGGAGGAAAAAAAAAAGATTTGTATCAAAAAATTTAAGGGGGAAAATGAAACAATGTCAAAAAAAAAAGTCCAATTGGAGAATTAAGGTTAAAATTTCAAAGGCAGGATTTTTAAGTTTTCTTTCTGTTCTTGGGGAAGGAGGGGTGTTGTTTGGGGGAAGGAGGTAGTGTTTTCCTAAGCAGGGGGTTCAATTTTTTTTTTAGTCTTGGGAAAGGAGGTGTGTAAACGAAAGGGTGGGGGCTTGCAGGGGCTTTCAAGAGTTATAGCCACACTTTTTGGAGTGAGTGATTTTTCCCCCCCTTTTTTGAGCTGGCCACAATTTTTTTCCCAAAAAGTTTTCAGGATGGAGAAGTTGGTCATTTAAAATCCCAAAAAGTTGAAAAAGGGAAATTTTGCCATGATGGAAAAAGGCTCAATTCTTAAAAAAATTGGTGTCCCAAAAGGGAAAATTTTGGAAGGGAAAAGTCAAGGGTTTTTTATTTCAAAGGGAGGGCGGAGGGTAGGCAATAGGAAAAGGGGAACGGTTGAGAAATTTCAAAAAGGCTGTGAGAAGGGAAGGTAAATTTGGAAAAGGGAACAGGAATTTTAGGGGTGGGAAAAAAAAAAAAAACTGTTTGTACCCAAAAGGCATCAAAGTAATACTAAGGGGAAAAAAAAACCCCTTTGTAAAAATTACTAGGATTATATTTTGCATTTTTTAAAAAATAACAAACAAAATAACAACAAAAAAGAAAGTAAATTTTTAAGAATGGAAACTAAAAGTATTGGGTACAGTTGAACTGGAAAGGCATATTTCTAAAACCCAAAAAGAACCAAATTTGCCCGAACTTTGAAAGAGAATGGAAAGGGGTAATGGGTTGGGAAAAAAAAAAAAATAAAAAATAA
>CAOLHI010007814.1:0-11900 GCA_948474755.1 Ctenosaura bakeri
TCCAGGAGTCCAGGACATTCTTAGCCAAGGCTCTGGCAGGCTTTGTGTGTGCAGAAAAGTTTCAGGGTTTCAAATCCATGCTGCTCATATTAAACACCTCTTTGGGGAAATTGATTATTTATTGTTATTTTGCAGGGTCCCTATCTTCCACTTGGCTATGTGCTCAATTTGAGACCTACCAGGCTTTTGTGAGTGTGAGGCCTGCCCTGCCTGTTTGCCATGTGGACCATCAGAGGCTTGTGGTAGTGGTTTCTTTTAAGCCTCCTTACCCTGACTTCTAGGGGTCCCTTGGGGACACCTTGATTTGCTCCAAAACTGCAAAGATTGGGGAAATTAGCGGAGCACTGGCTGTAGCCAAATGAGGGGCAGGATAACCCAGCAGGATCTTCTACCCAATTTTTATGGGGTCAAGCCAAGTGAAAACCCAGACAATCATACCAATAAATGGATTTTATTAATAAACGTGTTCTCACGCACCAACGCACACACTCACTCATGCACACAAGGCCTATTGAGAAAGAAAAGAGGTGAAAATTGATAGGGGATTCAGCAGAGAGGGTGTAAAGGCAGTGATACTGCACCTATCCTGAAGTCTTCAGTCCAGGAAGCAGTGAGAAGAACTGTTGCAAAACAGGAGTCTAGAAACTCCTGCTGATAAAAGGAATAAAAACTCCTGCTTGCTTTAGACTTCATGCCTGCTTCATGGAGCAAGTAAACAAAACACTGCTGAGGTCATACTAGCAGATTGACTACGTTTATTAGTAAGAAAGAATTTCAAACAGCCTAAGTTACAGAAGCAAAATCTATTCTGCCGAACATCATGGCAGATCAGCAACAGAGTGCAAAGAGAAAAGAACAGAGAGACTTTTACACAAGGCATGGGGTTTATATGATATGCAGTAAACATGCTGTAGGCACCTTGAACCTACGACAGCAAGCGTGAATAACAAGTTCATAGCCATAACATGTCATGTAGCAAAAACACATATGGTGGCGCAGCTGTGTGCCAGTTCCGGACAAGCTGATAATGCTGAGGAAAGGTTTCCCATGGAACTGGCTAGCCATAACAACAGGTTTGTAACAGTTTGCTTTCTCACACACACACACAAGAGCTGTGAGAAATTTGTGGAGCAAGGAGTCCATTATGCATCCACATAATGCAACACTCCCCTACTCCTTGTGGAACAAATTTTAGTTACATATTTAGCCACTTTGGACTGGAAGCTTTGTCAATCCCAGTTTACTTACAAGCTGACCAAATGTCTCAGCAGATAGTGGCTTAGTAAACACATCAGCTAAGTTACATTCTGAAGGCACATAAGTGAGAGACCCTTTCCCATCTCGCAAAAACAACTTTACATTGTGAAACTTAATGTCAATGTGCTTTGAGCGAGAGGAAATTCTGTCAGAACCTGCCAAGTGAATACAGGCCTGTGAATCACAATATATTTGTACTGGTTGTGGAACATGGACTTCCAGATCTTTTAACAATTGCATGAACCACACTAGTTCAGTACAGAGTGTAGACAAACTCACGTACTCCGCCTCCATCGTTGATAAAGATAAACACGCCTGTTTCTTAGTTTTCCAATCAATAACCACTCCACTGTATGTGATAACATAACCAGATGTGCTCTTGCGATCTGACACATCTTCTGCAAAATCACTATCAGAGTAACACACCAATGTAGGCTGTTCTTTGGGAAAAATACACAAACAGTACTCCAAAGAACCTTTCAGGTACCTAAGCACTCTTTTCACACCTTGCCAATGATACTGGGTAGGCTTAGCACACGCTCTGCCCAAAATGTTTACACTCAGAGCAATATCAGGGCGGCAGGTACTTGCTAAGTACAAGAGACTCCCGATGACAGATTGATACAGATGTATGTCAGGAAACATTTCATCACCAATGTTTTTCATAAACCCAGGTACCATAGGTGTTTTTACAGCCTTGCAGTCAGTCATGTTGCATTTTTCCAACAACTTCACAATCTTTTGTTTCTGACACAGCAGAAAACCATTTTTGACTTGCTGTACTTCAATTCCCAGAAAGTTTTGAACTGGACCCAGATTTTTGACTTGGAACTTTTTTTCCAGTACATTCTCAAACACTTGTGCTTGATTTTGTGTAGCAGAAACCAAACACAAATCATCCACAAAGGCAAGGAGAATTTCTAAACTTTCCCCTTTCCCTCGGACATATACACAAGGATCAGCAACGCTTTGTTTGAAACCACATGCCTGCAGAGCATTGTGTAAACAAACATTCCAACATTTGGCTGATTGTTTCAGACCATAAAGAGCACGTTTCAGTTTCCAAACGTGAGACTCTTTTCCTTCAACTTCAAACCCATCAGGTTGGAGCATATAAACCTCTTCTTCCAAATCAGCATTGAGATAGGCAGTAGTGATATCGAAATGTGTAAGCACAGCATTCATTTGAGCTGCTAGGGAAAAAACCAATCTAATAGACTGCGTTTTTACAGTTGGTGAGTAGATTAGATCATAATCACAACTGTTTTGAAAACATCCACGAGCGACTAAACGTGCTTTATATTTCACCTGCCCATCAGCAGAGGTCTTTAGCTTGTAAACCCATTGACTGTCAATTGGTTTTACATCTTTGGGTAATTTACACAGAGAATACACATTGTGCTGAGCAATGGAATCCATCTCACTTTGCATGGCATCCCACCAGGGCTGAGCTTGTTGCTCAGGCAATCTTTCATGAGCAGCAAAACTTTCCGGTTCAGAAGCTACAGCTGCACACACACGGACTGCTTGGGCGTCAGGGAAACAACGCGGGGGGATGCCTTTTGTTTTTCTTTTTGATCTTCTGAGGACGGGTTGACTCTGTGAGGTGCCTTCCCCCTCCTCAGCACTACGTGACCTTTTAACTGAATACTTTCGCTCTCCCTCCCCTGTGCTCGACTCAGCCACATCACTTACAGCTCTCCCCCTTCGCAAGTCTCTCTCCTCTGTTTTAACCCTCGAGGGACTGGGAGCAGAGACTGAGGGCTGAGCTGGCTGCGCTGCAGGCTGACTAGACACAGGAAGAAGAATTTCAGACGCTGATTGAACACGTGCCCAGTTTGCGTGTTCCTCGAAGGAGGCATTTCTTGACACAACACAGGAATTACCACCAGCATGAAAACGATACCCTTTGCAATGAGGCTCATAGCCAACAAAACGCAAACGCTGGGCTTTTGGTTCCCCTTTTTTCCTTTGACTCTTGGGGATGTGCACCCAGGCAAAACTCCCAAACACCTTCATGTGAGCAATGGAAGGCTGTTTATCATACAGATACTCATAGGGGGTTGCATTGATTACACTACTCCAGAGCCTATTGTGTATGTAACAGGCAGTCAGAACTGCTTCACCCCAAAAACTCAGAGGCAGGTCTGCATCAGTTAGCAGACTGTGCATCAGAGTCTGTAAGACTCCTGCATTGCGCTCAGCCACTCCATTTTGGTGAGGAGAATAGCTGGCAGTTGTCCTGTGAATGATCCCTTTCTTTTTGAACCACTGTTGCATGTTTTCTGACAAGAATTCAGCTCCCCTATCAGTTTGCAACTTTTGAAGAGAGCAACCAAACTGCCTCTCAATCAGGGAGCACCAATTCTTGAGGACTTGACACACATCAGACTTTTGCTTCAACACATAGCAGAAAATGTACCTGCTAAAATCATCTACGAAGAGACAGAAATATCTACCCCCTCCGAGTGACTGTTTACTGAGGGGCCCTACAATATCACAATGAACCAACTGGAATGGGGCAGTTGGCACACGGGAGCTAACCCGTGGTGCTGGCAGCTGCTTGGACTTGGTTTGCTTGCAAATTGCACAGTCAAGGAACACACTACAAGACTTCAAAGAACACCCTTTACAGCAACCTGCCAACTTTTTTAACACTGGAAAACTCGCATGCCCCATGCGCCTATGCAGGAGATGAATGCATTCATGATGTTGTGCAGTATTAGCATACACATTACACACAGTAGGACTTGGCTCAAGGAAGAACAGCCTTTCTTCCCGTGTAGCCACAGCACACACCTCCCCATCTTTGAGCACTTTGCCCTGTTTTCCACAAAACTCAACCTTAAACCCAGATTCTGTCAGCTGCCCCACAGATAACAGACAGAAATCAAGAGAGGGCACATACAAAACATTTTTCAAACACATATCAAGTGCTGGGACATAGGCAATCCCTTCACCACAGACCTCTGCTTTTGTTCCATCTGCCAAAATTACCTTTGAAACACTGGCAGAGTTTAAGTCACTGAACAGGTCTTTTGAATTGATGAGATGCTGGGAACACCCGCTGTCCAGGAGCCAGGCTGGGTCTGGGTCTTCTGCATCTTGGGGACCTTCAGAAACAGCAACAGCAACACGCAGCCATCCCCTGGCACGACCTGCTTTGTTCCCTCTATTTCTGTTGGCACTGGAACCTCGGAAACTGGCTCTACTGGTACTTTGCTCCCCTTGCTTCAGAAGTGGGCAATCACGCCTGAGGTGTGAAGCAGATCCACAGCGAAAACATCTCCGGACAGCATGGGCATGCACCAGCCCCTCCTCACTGCGATCAGCAGCTGAAGACTTTTTCTTACCGGAGCAGGCTTCTGCCGCTGAAGCCTGTGTGGGAGGTGCCGCATTCCTGGCTCGCTTGTCTTCTTCCTCCATCAGCCGGGCAGAAACCATGGAGACAGTCAAATCCCTTTCTGGCACGGACTGGAGTGAAGAAACGACTAGTTCCCAGGAAGCATCAAGGGAATTCAAAATACAGAATACCCTGTCACTCTCAGACAAAACTTTGCCTCTCTCTCGGAGTGATGAAAACAGCTCTGAAAAAAACTGTCAGATGCTCCCTCATCGAGGTGCCTGGGGTCCATTTGGTATTGTAAAGTCTATGAGACAAAGCATACTTTGCTGCTCCAGATTCACTGAGATGTATATCTCGTAGTTTGACCCATCCTTGACGTGGAGTATTAAGGTCCCTGATGTGCGTGAGCTGGTCATCTTCCACAGCCAGGAAGAGTATAGACATGGCTCGTCTAGTTACTGCCTCAATCTGAGCTGCTGTACCTTGCAATGAAACAGGATCAGTGAAAGCCCCCCACAGACCCTCGGCCTGCAGATATTTTTCCATTCTCGCGGACCAAGCAAGGTAGTTAGTCCCGTTGAGCTTAACAAGGGGCAAGCCCCCAGGCACTGGTTGAGCCATGGTAGAACCAGCTAAAAACCTATTCAAAAACACTCCTCAGCAGGCATAACTTAAAGCAGGACTCAAAACAAGGTCGCTGGACCGCGGAACCATCCTCTGCTACCATGTTGCAAAACAGGAGTCTAGAAACTCCTGCTGATAAAAGGAATAAAAACTCCTGCTTGCTTTAGACTTCATGCCTGCTTCACGGAGCAAGTAAACAAAACACTGCTGAGGTCATACTAGCAGATTGACTACGTTTATTAGTAAAAAAGAATTTCAAACAGCCTAAGTTACAGAAGCAAAATCTATTCTGCCGAACATCATGGCAGATCAGCAACAGAGTGCAAAGAGAAAAGAACAGAGAGACTTTTACACAAGGCATGGGGTTATATGATATGCAGTAAACATGCTTTAGGCACCTTGAACCTACGACAGCAAGCGTGAATAACAAGTTCATAGCCATAACATGTCATGTAGCAAAAACACATATGGTGGCGCAGCTGTGTGCCAGTTCCGGACAAGCTGATAATGCTGAGGAAAGGTTTCCCATGGAACTGGCTAGCCATAACAACAGGTTTGTAACAGTTTGCTTTCTCACACACACACACAAGAGCTGTGAGAAATTTGTGGAGCAAGGAGTCCATTATGCATCCACATAATGCAACAAGAACAGAGCCCAGCAAAGAGAAGCAGCTGAGGCGATCACTCGACTAACAGAGTGCCGGTCTGCTAGCGTGGTGGGGAGTTCTCCGAAGAGACCCTCCAAAACTAAGACTACTTATAGGGCAGAATGTACTTCGAGGGCAAGCCCTCTCCCAGGAAGAACAATGGTCAAAATAAAGGGAGAAACGCCGCACAACAGCAGCTTGGTAGTTTGCATGATTGGTTTGTGTAGATGGACCTTGCAGTGCAGGGTTTTCTAATGTCAGAGTTGTTCAACCTGGGCAAAACCCAGTAAAAGTTTTTGTTTGTGCGGATGTGTTTAGCCTGAGGTCTCCTAGGGGAATGTGACTGGAGATTTTCCTGGCCTGACCTATTTTTGGTCGTTCGGCCTCCTTGTCTACATACCCGTCCAGGCAACCTCTCTGGCATGGTGGGCCTGTTGGATATCAAATTTTTATTCCCCGGGTTGGGCTGTAACACCAGGACCTAGTCGTAGTTGGGGCCTGCTTGAGCCACATTGGGATTAGAGGCCTAGGTATATAGGGGGCCTGGTGGTTGGATAGAGGTCTCCCAGGCCTTCCTGGACTCCCTTGTTCCAGAGGCCTGCTAAGCCTGTGGCCTACTATGTTTGGCTAGTTGTGGGGGATTTTTGTTCTTCCTTATTGGAGGATGATGATGATGATGATGATGATGATGATGATGATGATTTTTTTGTGGCCCATCACTCCCTTGCTAGGCCTCGAATTAGGATGTTAGGATTAATATCTAGGTCTTGATACGGACAATTGTATAGTTTTATACTGATACCTTGTTTTACTGCCTTCATCATTCCTTTAAGGTTCGAGGCGGCAGGTTCTGGTGTTAGAAATAATCAGAGAAAGAACAAGGTGGTTAGAGGGCCTGGGATTATTATCTAGGGCTCGATACAAACAGTTACAGTCCTTATTTTGATATCTTGTTTTCCTGCCTTCTCATTCTTTTAAGGTGTGAGACATGACAGGTTAGTGGTGCTAGAAATAATTAGAGTAATGACAACAGTATTAATAATAATGCTAATAATACTAATAGTACTGCAGTGGAAGCATCGGTGGCAGTTTAGGGGGTTTGTACCGGTGTATGTGTGTGCATGCGTGCACATGCGCACGCATGCATGTAAACTACCACCATTTCTACCTTATTGATTTAAAACAGCAGCAGCAGCAGCAACAAGGCTGCAGTGGTAGCACCAGGGGCAGTTTAGTGGGGTTTATGCAGACATGCATGTAGACTTTACTACCTTATTGATTTGATTTAAACAACAGCAATGTAGCAGTGTTAGCATGAGTGGCAGTTTTGGGGATTTGTGCGTGTGTGTGTGTGTGTGTGTACATGCATGCGTGCTGCATGTAGACTTTTCTACCATGTTTATTTCTACTTTTTTTATTTAAAGCAACAAAAATGCAGTGGTAGTATTACCGCCAGTTTACTGGAATTTGTGAAGGTGTGTTTATGTTTTTGTATGCATGCATGCAGACCTTCATAGTTAAGATTTGGATGTGTTTGCAGGTTTCCTGCAGGTGTATGTGCTTATATGTGTGCGCAAGTGCACATGTGCACACATGGATGTAGTTGTAATTATGTTGACGTATATGTATAGATATTATCATGCACTTTTGTCTCTGACACAACAATTTACACCTTTTGTTTAGTCCATGTGAAGAGCAGGATATGATAAACGAAAAGACTCAGAATTTTTTTTCAAACTGAGTGTCTTCCCCCATTTATTTTACCTTCTTCCACAAGTGAAGAGGGTTCTAACTGTAGCCCAGTCTTGGAGAAGATGGCAGCTCAGGTGGCCTCTCCAACGCTGACTAGACCCCAAAACCACCACCATCTCAGCAGCGGATAAGGGCAAATTGTATGATTATTAATGAGATATTTGGTTGTTGGCAGCTCTTGAGAAACAATTGATACAGGATCAAACGCTGTTGTAGCCACAGAGGGTGGTTTCTACATGGACTAGGCACCCTAAGTGGCTGTTTGGCCTCTTGTTCTGCTTTTTCAAAATTCATTGTTCTGTTTACCTGCCTTATTTACATAGGTATACAAATTGATATCATTTAACAACATTACTATCTCACAACTCACAAATCATAGAAACTAAGGAAAGTCACTCTACAAGAGTTACAGGAGCAAGTTGGTCATCTTAGGGACTTGGGGCTCTCCTACATTGTTTTTGTGAAGCAAGGCTGGGCTTGCACAAACAAACTCTGCCATAGACTCAGAAGTATAGCTGATACAAGTGTTACCACGGTTCAGGTCTACCCGGTGAGAGCACTAGATATCTTTTCTACTATCAAAATTATTTGGCCTTCAGTTGACCTTTCTCTGCCACCCTGCTCCACGTGTTTGTGAGGCCACGAGTAAATGGCTGTACATTCCAATCCCCACTTAGACAGGCAGATTAATGCCACTCCGTTGCTTCAGGGACCCCTTTTGCAGACACACCTTGCTTAAGCACTTTACACAAAGACGCCTGGCCCCGAGCCGGCACTCTTACAATGCTAAGCCATTTGCATACCAGCTACACTATTGTTATACCTGTGCTAAGCTGATCATGTAAAACTTGACCTTTCCCAATGCTTTTGTCCCGCTCCAAACTTGTATTGTTCTCACCGAGTATGTCATGGCCTGTAGGCACAATCCACCCTATAAAAACTCCTCGATTCTGAGCACCCCTTGGATCGCTTGCTCGCCCCGTCCGGACAGCTTGCCCCCGTTTGGATCACTCCGGAGTTCCAGACCGCCTTGCTGCCATTTTGTCCGCCGAGCTCCCCTCAGTGAACTACACTGAGCTTTCCTTCCCTGCAATCCTCTGCTCTTCTCCAGGACTACGAGATAAGGTGTCATATCACCCATTTCCCCCGAAAACTCTTATTTCTTACTTCCCAGTTAGCTGTGTGCATGTGGTGTCTTATTTGTTGTCTGTCCTCTAATAAAGTTATTAATTTGCTGTTTTTAAAACCTGTCTGACCGCTCTTCTGACCTGACCCCGTAGAAGCTGGGTTGCAAGATCCCTGCTAAGTTACCCTGCCTCTCGCTAGCTTCAGAGAGTGCTCCAGCTAATTTCCCCATCTTGTGTTTATACTTGGTTATTTGGGTGCCCCTCCCAGGACCCCCAGAATACAGGGTAACAGAGTGTTGGAGCCACGTGGGCAACCCCGGTACCCCTAACCTGAGAAGGAATCCGGAACCTCCTCAGAGCAGGCGGTACTGACCTAGGAAACGGTCAGTTGAGCTGTGTTAGAACGCTGGTAGGCAGGAAAGTGTATGTGCATGAGTTCTGTGTGTGAGATAGCTCTATTGGGTGGAAATCTGTCCCTCTTCTCTTTGTCTTGTCCTGGGAATCACCTCCCCATCTTGGGTCTATCATGGGCTGGGATCCTAGCTATAGTGGATACGTTAGGAACAGTCCACACACATCCAACATCTCAGCAGCAAGGCACATGAAAGCACTTATGGAAGAAATAAGCCCCGTTGTGCTCCTTCCCTTTTTGCCCCCCTTGAGTTTGGTTTTGCTTGTTTGCATTGGAGAAGGTGCCTTTGCATCCCGGCTTCTCAGAATTCATGGGTCCGTCCCGACATTGCTAGCAGTAGGTGCGGATGGTGAACAGATCACCAGTACATTCTCTCACATTCTCTCAACCTAAGAGGAAGCTATGACAGACCCTCTCTGAAGGAATCTTGCCAGAAACCATATGTGATGGAGTCATTAGAAGTCAGAATCAATTTGAAGATACCTAAGAACAAAAGTCTTTGTACATGATCTCAGACTAACCAACAGCACTCCTTGCTGTTGTGTGCCTTCAAGTCATTTCCAAGTTATAGCAACAGTAAGGCAAACCTATCATGGAGTTTTCTGGGGCTCAGAGTGTGTCACACACCCAAGGTCTCCCAGTGGGCTTCCATAGCCAAGTGGAGAATTGAGCCCTGGTCTCCAGGTTCATAGTCCAAAGCTCAAACCAATACACTATGCTGGTGTTCAGCAGGACACCTACTTCTGTTTTATTCATGCATGTGATACACAGATTATAGCAGAGTAGGAACATTTATATATGAATAAATATATTGAGAAATGCATTCATACATTGATCAATGGAGAGAGATTTCCCCTGATGTTGTCTTGCTTGTCCTTCTATCTTTGTGTAGACAGTGCCCCACTCACAGTGTTCTCTGTGAGTTTTCTGTTGTTCTCTGCTGCTCTAGAGACTAGGGCCATTCCCACTCGAGACAATTATAGCGCTATTATTCCACTTTCAACATCCTATGGAATCCCGGGGTTTGCAGTTTAGGGAGGGGCTGGCTGGCCCCTCCTGAAACTGCAAACCCCAGGATTTCATAGGATGTTGAAAGTGGAATAGTAGCGCTATAACGGTTTTGTGCAGAAATGGCCTAGGACAAGGATCAATGGATTCAAGCTGCAGGAAAGGAGTTTCCACTTGAACCTCAGGAACAACTTCAGAGCTGTCTGGCAGTGGGATATGCTGCTTGGAGTGTGGTAGAATCTCCTTCTTTGGAAGTTTCTAAGAAGAGTTTGGATGGCCATCTGTTGGGAACACTTTGATGTGTGTTCCTGCATGGCAGGGGCTTGGACTTGATGGCCCCTGGGGTCTCTTCCAACTTTATGATTCTATGATTCTATCCTTTCTTTCATCACAGTCCTATTCAAACAGATAACAATTTCTTGGGTAGACTTCATCAACTTGCAATTCGCAAATTGAGTCTAAAGATCTTATCTATGCATGGTTCTAGTCTCTCTTCTGTAATTTCCAGATACTCTGCTAAAATGGGAATTAATTTCTCATATAAATTCTCATCTACATTTTCAGGGAGGCCTCTGAGTTTTATACATTTTTCTCTATAATGCAGTTCTTAATTACTCACTTGTATCTTTTCCTCCCTTCGCTTTTGGATGATTGCCTCTGTTCAGTTTTCAAATTTCTGGTTCCATTCTTGTAGATTTTTAACTTCTTCGTTTAGTTTAGAAATGTCTCTAGAGACTAGATCCAGCTTATGACTGAATGTGTCCAGTTCTTTCCTCATGTTGGACTTTATTTTGAGTTCCCTTCAATTCTTGTCTGATTATTGTTTCAAAGCTCCTAAACTCTTCCAAAAGTAGTTGAATTTGTTGTGACATCACCATAGGAATTGATAGTTGTTCTGTGGTTATTTTAGTTGGCAAGTCTGTTGTTGCTCCTTTTGCAGCCTTCTTAAATCTCATCTCCATCTTAGCTGAAACTAATAAAGAATATCCCTACCTCAACCTTTTTAATTCCATTTTCTTCTAGTTCTTTCTCCTCTCTTCTTTCTTCCTCTTCCAGCTAATTTCCCCTTCAGGCTTTACTTTTCTTTAGCTCTCTTATCTGAAATTCCCTGACTCTCTCCTTTTTCCTCGAGCATTAACTTTCACTTGACCTGTATGCTGTAGTGTAATATACCCAGGATTTATCAAATTAAATTACATCAAATCAAGCTATCCTAAATAAGTCAAAATTTCCATCCAAATTAATTAACCAGATTAGCAAATTAATTTGGTAATACATGAACTCTTAAATAGTTAAATACTTAGATTCTTAATTCAGTAGCTAATCACATGGAAAGTTCATTAGATAATTAATTAAGTAGTTGATTCACTGAACTAATATAAATTCTTAAACTATAGCTCTATTTTCAATTTTCAGACACTTGAATACACATACCCTCAATATAATCCATGTACAATCAGTTGACTAATTATATACTGTAAGTATATTCAGTATTTCATTCCATCACCTACCTCAGAGAAAGTTAGTTGTTTATACAGTTCATTCAACATACAACAATAAGCACAGTAAACAGTAAACTTCATTCAACATGCAGCAATCAAACTTTTACAATACAGTATTTCACATGCCCTCCTCCTTAATACAATTCATTAACTTTATGAATTATTTTCTTATCATTATAAACTTTATAGTTACTTACTTTATATTTCAGGTAGCATATTACTGTT
>CAOLHI010007817.1:0-12144 GCA_948474755.1 Ctenosaura bakeri
CATACTAGATTCTTTAGATATAAATCGTTTTAAATCATTATCATTCTCATTGCTAGTATTGTCATTGGTAATGAATCCCATGTATATATAAATGTATTTGGAGCTAGATCCAAGTGCATTCCTGAAACCCTTTAGACTGTGTTGGCTTAAGAACAAGCACCTGAATACACTAAGGAAATAAATCCATGAACTTAGATGGCCTTGGTCTAGGACTCTCTCATTCTTCAAGAATGCCTGTGTTGAGATGGCTGCCAAATTGCCCTATCTTGGCAGGAAAGAGACTGAAGGCTTATGAGTTGCATCTGAACCACCATGAGCTCATGAAATAGACTTTTTCTGCTGCCTCCTTCCTTTTCACATCTCAGGTACCACCTTACAAGTTACTCCCTCAAGGGATCTTCCAGAACTGTATGGTATGTGGAACAAGGTTCTGTAGCTGATGGAGAAATCATTAAAAATTGTTACACTAAAACAACATTGGATTCCAACATGAATGTATAAATGTTTCTTGCCAGTTCTGTGTTGCTAGTAGGCATTGGCACAGCTGATTCTGTGTGTGTGTGTTCCTCATGGCCTTGAATCTGTTTCCCATATCACCATGTCCATTTGGACCAATAGATGATGTTTTTTCTCAGCTAAATTGCCTGCAGGGGATGATTGTCATGCAGGACTCGATCTGACAAACTAGTTCAATGCCCTCCTGACATACACACACATGCTGAAACACATATGCCCCATGCACATGGCAAGTAACTTTTGGGAGGAAGTTCTTTTGAAGCCCTGAGAGAAAAGTCGTAAGAATGAGAAAGTGATGAAGGAACAAGAGATGAGTAGAAAAGCAAGAAAAGGAAAACATATCAATTGTCATCCTAAAAAGTTAAATTACCTGGGCAGGAAGTTCTTCTCCGGGTACCTAAAGTCCTCTTCTCCCCACCTCAGACACCTATCCATCTTCCTTTTCCTTCCATATCTTTTCCATCTCAGCCACACTTTTTGCTTGCCTTCCCCATCATGCTATACAAACATCCCAGGAAACATCCCAGGGAATCAAGGGATTTGCAGGTTATGGATATGTACTTAGAATTATCATCAGAGAGCTTCTTTTCTACTTCACCAAAACTACAGACCTCAGAATTTCTTAGTATTCAGCCATGGCAATTAAAATTGATTCATAGTGCTATAATTGTGTAATGTGGAAGAGCCCCTGATTCTTATCCACTTTCTTTGAACTCCTCTGCCCTCCCATCCAACCATCACACTGCCAGCTCAACATCTTATCACATATGCCCAAAACTGTACACTAGATGATGTCATTTTGAATTTAATTGATAGATGTAATGATGAGTGATGAAGGGGATAAATAATTGAAATGGAGATGCTTAGATTTTGGAAAGGCTGTAGATGGGAAATGGTAAGCTAATTAAAAACAAACTTCTTATTTGCCCTTACCTTGCTTTTCAATTTGTGCTTTGTCAAATTTTACAAATACATCTTTATGCAAAAGAGATGCAGGTGTGTTTGGAAGTGCCTACAGGAAAAGAAAAACTATTTCTAACCTGTTTGTTGTTTTTTCTTGCTTTCTTAATGTCACAACAAATTACTTGTAATTGGAGTGGAACTACTATTTGGAATTATCTAGAGCAGGTTGCATATTAATTGAAGAAGATGATTTTGGTGTAAAATCAATTGATTGGCTTTGACTTTGGGGAAATTTAAATACCAGTAACTTCCTAATTTTTATATTAAGAATATGTGTGTATTGTGCTATGGCTTGGATTCTGACATTCTTAAATGCCTAGCAGTCCCCCTGGTGGTTCTGATGATGCTTGAGCAGGGTATTATGGTGCCAGAAAATAAGACACCAGAAGATGGAATTGCTCCAAAATAATGCCTTTGTATTTCATTGTTTCATCAATATTTTGTCACTGTTAGTGTGAATCAATGGATGGATTCAGGAATATTTTCAGAAATTCATCAGTTCAGATCTGTGTTCAGCCTTAAATTTTGTGAATTATATTGCATAAATAAACAATGCAGCCAACTTTGCTCAATTCGTATGCATAGAAATGCAGTCAGAACTGGAAAGCATACTTTGCTATTGCTAATAATAAATAGGCACAATTAAGAATGGTTCGCCTCATTTCACTTAATAAAAAAACACTTAATTCAGTGCTGCAAAAGAATTATTGTAGTCATTCTAAAAATGAATAATTGATTAAAACATAGGTAGGAAAACATGTTTTCCCTAAAAATCTGCCCAAAGAAGCAATGCTTCATAAAACATTGTTACAAAAAGATAGTGACAGTAAAACATACCATAGTGAAAAAGATCCTTACATGGATGAATGTCTTCTGCTTGCTTGTATCTGGTCACCTCCTTCAGCCTTCAACGATATGTTGTAGGTCTATGAAGTTCTTCTCTTTAATTGGAGATATCAAGAGAAATCACCTGCTAAGTGAAAGTCTCAGTTGCCTCTTACAGAGTGCTATACTTTTATTAAAACAACAAAAAAGTATTGAGGCACCTTAAAGACAAACCATTTTTATTTGGCATAAACTTTCATGGACTGCACACTTCATCAGAGCCGAATAAGAAAATTGATAGTTCTTAAGGTGCCACTAGATTCCATTGTTGCTGTTTTTGCAGCAACAAACTAACAAACTGTCCTCTGGAAATTACAGCCATGTGGAATTATTCGACAATGTTTTGTTGTTATTTACATAGAGTATCTGTTGCACAAAGCCTCTTGCTTTCTTTAGTACATTCAAGGCACGATGTAGTAACTAGCCACTAACAGGACACTTCAATATGCAAGTTTTAATAAATCTGTCTTCTTTGGAAGAATTGAGAATATGTATGGCAGGGATGGCAATAAAGTTTTCATTGCCCTTTGTGTAGGAAAGCTTGCATAACTAATGTGGGCTTCCCAAACACCAGGCAGTAAACTCTGCTGATGTAGGGAACCATAAACATTTTATTAACAGAAGTTTTGCAGTGACTGCATTACTTATGCAGGTTTCACCAAACATACTGCCATAAAACTTAAAGATACCCTGTACTGTCACATACTGTTTATTACAGTTGATTTTGCTTTGTTTGTTTTCTTTTATAGTCATCCCTTGGTTTTTAATATTTTGAAGTGTGTGCTTCAGGAAGAACAGCATTGACATTTGTTTCTTGCCTATGCAAACACACACACAAACACACACACACAAAACTTAGCACAGTGTTTGTAAGGTGGACCTGTCTACCTAATGCTCATAAGGTAGACCATTAAAATGTTTATTCCCAGCTATTATGTGTTTTGTGAAATCAGTGGGTTTAAAAGCCTGATGTTAGGTGGCACCAATTCAGCTCACCAAGGTCCAATGTTTTATTTTGATAGAGGAGGAATCTGGAGGGATCTAAACTCTCCAGATTTTTAGGACACATAGGGAAGCTGAAAGAAGTGCGGGGGGAACACTGATTTTCATGGCAGCAGATAGAGGTATGCTACTGGATCCTGGCCATTACAAGCCACTGTTTTGGCAACTGTTAAGTTTGTTGTTACAGAAGTACTCTTCTGACTTCTGCTTCATTCCTTTAAACATTTGAATTAAATTTGATGCACCAGCATTATCAATAAACCAGCATGAAAGAAAATATTAATACTGGTCTGTCTGAGCTATAATTATGAGTTCTGAATCACAAATACCATGAAATTAGGGCTGTATTCTGATCCTAATGTTTAAATATTTAAATTACATTTAAATTTTATCTGGAACTTTAGATTCTTTTAAAATAACATCTGAATGATATTGTGAGAATACTTAAAGGTGGGACTTTTTCATTTCCTAGGTGACTGTGCCAAGAAAATTATGAGGATCTAGTTCTAGTTTCAGTTATAGTCTTGTTAAGACAAAGCTCAGACAGGCCAGTGTCTAATAGGCTTACCTAAAAAATCAAGGATAATAAGATTGAGCAGATTACGGTCTCTTGCTCTTTAAAGCAAGTCTCTTGCTTTATAAAGGCAAATTTCACTAATTGGTTGGTATGAATAAATAAACTTTTGAGTAAAGTCTTAGCAGTCTAATTATAACACTCTTTTTAGAAGCACTATGGGAAAAATTTTATGATTATTCTCAAAAGTATTGAAAGACAAATTGTATATGGAATTGAAATTTCAGGGATTTGTGACTCTTCAATTTTGGACATTTAGAGGACCAATAAATGTACTCAATTGGGGTAACTTGAAACTTAAAGAATCCTCTTGACTGAGACAAATGTTCACTTAAGTATTTGTAATTATTACACTAAAATGCAATTAATTTGATCTGGTATACTCCACCAAATTTTTTTCTTCAGAAGCAAAGTACTGAAAGCAATGCAAAGAAGGATTCTAGGAGCATGTTTGCTTGATTCAGTCATACAGACTTTCATGTGGAATTAAGCTGGATGTGGCTGTGGTTTAGTTTAAAAGCAGATCAAGATTTATTGTCATTCAAGCTAATATTATAGTGTTGAAGAAAAATGAAGTCACTTCTCTAGAAAAGATAGAGGGCTTTAATAGTTTATAATCTACATTTTGACTTGTACACAGAAATGGATTGGAAGCCAGTGAGGCTGTTGTAGTAAGGCAATTATATCCTTCCTGTGACCAGCTTCAGGTAATAGTCTGGCTGCAGCCCCTGGGCTTAACTAAAGTTTCCAAGTATTCTTCAAATTCAGCCTGACGGAGTATGGTACAGGAATCCAATTAGGGTATAAATGAAGCATGTATCAATGTGGCCACAGCTGACATCTCCAGGAATGGGTGTAGTGGGCACACCAATTTTAACTGTGCAAAAGGACTCCCTTCCTCCCCAGAAAGCTGGGTCTACAAGATAAATGCTGAATTCAGATGTATCTCCAAACTATGAACTTGTGTGTTCAGGGGAAGCTGCTCTGAACCAAGAGCATCTCTGCCTTGTCTGAATTGGGCTTCAGTTTCTTACCCTCATCCAGTCCATTACTGATGCTAGACTCTGATTTAGAATCAAAACTGGAAAAGAAAATACAAGTGGGTGTCTCAGTTGTTATCATCATCATCATCGTTGTTGTCATAAAAGCATTTATCTGTATACTTATCTATGAGATGCCTGTTTAAAAATCCTCATCATGTTTCTGAATATTATGACTTTTGAAATATAAATTGATATAGATTTGCACTTCAGCACACTTGATATATTTTTAGTATTTATTTGGGAAATGAGTTAATTTGTAATGTCTAATTCTGAATGTCATTGCTTCTGATTGGATGTGTTTTATAGTGTCACTAGCCTCTAGCACTGTTGGCCTGGCTGGGCAGGTTGTCCACACAGAAACTACAGAAGTAGTACTGACAGCTGACCCCATTATAGGATTCGGGATACAGCTCCAGGGAAGCGTATTTGCTACTGAGACGTTGTCTTCTCCGCCTCTGATTTCTTATATTGAGGCTGACAGTCCAGCAGAAAGGTGAGTTCTTTTGAGATGCTTGCTTCTGCATTTTTGTTCAGAATGTATCATGGGATCTTTTGAACTAATCATTCTATACTTCTGTTTGCTGACCATAATGCTCTGTGAAAAACGTGGTGCACAATTACTTCTCTACCCTCACAACACAGGATTTTTTTTAAAGGCTTGACAAGGTATGAGAAAAATACCAGGTACTAGTACAATTATCAAGGTGATTGCTGGCAGTTGGAGACTATATTAATGAGAGAGTATTTTTTGCCAAAGGAATTTCCAATCCTTAGTTCAAAAACGTTAATATTTTTGATTCTAGACGGGGAGAGAGTACTTTAGTCTCTGTTTAGTTTTAGCTGAGATCAAGTGCAATCATTAAAATACAGAAGTTTTGGGTTGTTAATTTTATCATCAGTGCATTTGAGTGGAATGTGCTTATACTAAATTTTTAAGAACCACATGTTTTCATGCAAAATAAAATTAAATCAGTATTACAGATATTTAGCCATGGGCTTATAAGGAAGATTTATAAGAAAGAAAGTAAAGTTTGCTTTTCTTTTATAAAAGCTGCATTGGATTAATTTTGGCTTTGTTCCTCTATATATCCAAATGGTCATTTATTCTGTTGTGTGTCTAGGTGTGGCATCCTACAAATAGGAGACAGAGTACTGGCTATAAATGGGATCCCAACAGAAGATAGCACATTTGATGAAGCTAATCAGCTACTCAGAGATTCATCTATCACCAGCAAGGTCACCTTGGAAATAGAATTTGATGTTGCAGGTATAGATTTGGAAGTAGAGTTGTGTTGCTAAAATGCTAGGAGTTAGAATCTTCATTCTAAATTAGAAATGGCTGTCATACACTCATACACAATCCTGCCATGTATCACAAGAGTAGACACAGAAAGTTGGGTTAAATAAGGCCTTCTTTATTTGACCTAATCTATTTAAGATATGTTGGCCTGGAAATCAACTAAGAGAGGGGAAGAAACCTGATGAAGTTCCAGCTGAGGCCAGGTTTCTTCCCTTGACAACCACTTCAGCCTTCCCTTGGGTGAAACACCTCAGCCCCAAGGATAGTCCAAATACTTGGGTTGCTCCCTGGCTGGCAGTAATTGGAAGGTAACCCAGGGGACTCCTATTCAAGCCTCAGAACTCTACAAGTGAAAGCCCAGATCCTAAGTTAATCTCAAGGGTAGCCTCCTTCTCCACTCCTTCTGCCTCAGAACCCTACAAGAGAAAGTTCCAGAGGCCTACCCTACACCAGAAGGGTGCCAAAGATGACCACCAAAGCCTTATATTCTCCTCTGACTACCTGCCATCGACAAGGGACAAGTGTTTGCTTAATCCCATTCCCTTCCCCCCACCAGACCAACCAACGTGGCCCTCACCCCAAGAAACCAATTCTAGCAATTCCAATCAATCTTCCTCTTCCTGAACTCATCTCTCTCTTTGACATCCATGCTCTCCCAGTCTTTCTTCTCCGGCTCCCTTAAGAGCAGAGAAAACACATCAACATAGTCTCTTTTCAGGATCTTCTCAAGCATGGCATGGGACCAGTGGTCACACCATTTTGGTTAGTTCAGCTAGTATTTTAGGGTTATTTAGGCCTACAGTGGGGTCTGTATTTATCTAATTGGTGCTCACATCTTGCTTTTCTGCTGTATGGTGATGGGGGCTGTTGGCACTGAGATCTGGGCCATTTCCACACTACACTGTTATAGTGTTATTATTCTACTTTCAACATCCTGTGGAATTCTGGGGTTTATAGTTTACTGAGGCCAAAGATGCCCCTCCCAAAACTGGAAATGCCAGGATTCCATAGGATGTTGAAAGTGGAATAATAGCACTATAACAGTGTAATGCGGAAATGGTGCTCGTAACCAAGTAGGAATGATATTTCTGCTTACTAGTAGATGATGATGATGATGATTTATTTATATAGCACTATCAGTCTACATGGCACTTTACAAGTAAGTGGGGGAGAACAGCCCTGCCAAAAGCATACATATACACACGGGGAAGGAGAATTATAAATATAAAACTAGGCAATACTGTTGTAAAACAAATTATCCAAGCAGAAATACAAAAAACAATGTAATAAACATAAAACAAAATGATGGATACATATAATCATATCATATACTAGATGTCTGTATTTCAGAGAAGTAGCTTTGTTTAGTTTTTTACAGCATGAAAAGAAAGAGGGAGGCAGAAAAAATGGATGTGGCTGCCCCTTTAAGACTTACTGGATCTTATTTTAGCATGAGCTTTTGTGGATATAAGCCCACTTCTTCAGGTGTACTACAGAGACATATTAAAGCTTCAAGTTATAAAGCGTATTTATACAATTGTGGGAGCAGGATAGAGTGCAATAGTATCGAGAAATATGTAAATCATGTGTCTTGCCCTAAACTTTCAAAGGGGTGGGGTTGAGTGAGGTGATACAGATCTTTCAGATCTTTCCAGTGGTCAGTTAAGTGTTGATGTGTAAGAGCAATAATCTGCTTACCAAAAGTCAGTTTACCCAGGTCAGTATTACCAAAAGTCAGTTTTGTCTCTCTACACATACAACAAAAAGAGTTTTGAACTCAGGGAAATTTACTTTTGTTACATAGATTTATTATTTTTCCACCTCAATACTAACTGCCCACCTCATTCAGCCTTTTGAAAATATAGGGCAAGGGATATGCTTTGCATTTTTCTGGAACCTAGTAGATTCCATCCCACTCCCACAACTGTATAAATAGGCTTTGTAACCTGATGCTTTGTTCTTCAGTGTCACTCTGTACTGCGGTGGGTTTATGGCTGTGAAAGCTCATGCTAAAATAAAAATCAGCTAGTCTTAAAGGTGCTACCACACTCCTTTTTTTGCTCCCTCTCCCTGCCTTTTTTTAGACATCTGTATGATGTCTTTAAATCTGAGGTACATATTGTATGATTATTTGTTTCTAGCCTGTAATACTAGAAGTCTTTTTGGTGTGTAAAAATGTCTTCTGCTTTTAGATTCCTCACTTTAAGAGCAGTACTGTGTGACTAAAAACTGACATTTTAAACTACTCAAGTTTTTAACTCAGCCTTGGATATTACTTTTAACTAGCGTATTTACATGGCATTACCCAGGGTTTTTATTTTCCTCTTAAGAACTCACCAAACTGTCTTCTCCATTTCCTGTAACTTTGCTTCATATTTTCCAATGCAGTCTATATTCAGAATTATTTACATACACAGTTTGGGTTCCTGAGGGACACTGTCCTCCTCCTTGCTGCTAGGCCTCATGTCCATAGCAACTGGCCTGTAACTTTTCCCTATAGTCCCCAATCCAATCTCTGTTGTTACATGACATTGATATACTGGCTTTTTTTCCCCTTTCTGTTGAATTTGTGCAATGGCTTTACATTTTTCTGGAAGCATTTTTTGCTTTGAATTTCAACTTTAAGATTCCTCACATATGGAACCCGTACAATCTACTGTGTGAGGCTCGAAGACCTTGTAACTATGCTAATTTCTGCACTACACTGTTATAGTTGTATTATTCCACTTTCAACATCCTGTGGAATTCTGGGGTTTGTAGTTTACTGAGGCCAAACAGCTCTCTGGCTGAGAATTCTAAAGACCCTTCCCTAAACTGGAAACCCCAGGATTCCATGGAATCTTCACAGCCAGCCAATCATATGAGGTCTTCTCGCCTCACACAGCCAATCATATGCTGATGCAGACAAACAGACAAACGGGCAGACAGACATTGACTTTTATATAGTAGATGAATGAGTGACATATAAATGATGAAAATTCATGCAGTACAGTTCAGTCTGGCATGTTCTATAAATGAAACAATTTTTAATTACAGAATCTGTCATACCAAGTAGTGGAACTTTTCATGTAAAACTACCAAAGAAGCATAATGTAGAGCTTGGCATCACTATAAGCTGTAAGTAAAAATAGATTTTTGTTGTGTTTTTGTTATATATTTTCTGCCTACAAATGAGGTTCTGTAAAAAAATTGTTCTAGAGATATGTTTTTGTACTATTGCTCTCTTTGAGCTTTTGGGAATCAACAAGTCAAAATTAGTCAGAGGTTCAACTTAGAATTCAGAACTCAGTCACTTATTTGGTATAATAAATATGATCTCTGAAGTTTCTGTGATAATTATATATTTCTTTTTCTAAATATCTTTTATAATAAATAAAATGTAATTATATAAATATGTTCAAAACATTTTGTAAGGAATAAAATTTGAAGGAAATTAAAATCTTAAGTCTATCAGCAGAAAGTTATAACAGCTGGATATTAATATAGATAAAAATAGAGAACAGTGAGGAAAAGGGCAAACAGAAGATGCTTCTTTTGTTTGACTGCTATTTTTTAAATAAAAATTACTCATCACTCTTGCAAAAAGTCTGTGCTCAAAACTCTATTCATTTTGTGTAGTTCAGATAAGATAAGTTTTGCAAATAAAAGTTTCTAGCTTAAATTTTGCCATCTGTATTAAATTCTGAATCTTTTTACCTCCATCCACCATTTAAAATACAGTAATAACGTAATTTCTTGGTTTCTTTGAAAGCACGACAATGGGTAGAAAATCATTACTCGATTCTCATTTTGTTTTACTCCAGCATATGTTTATGTTCTACTTGTATATAAAACATACATATATTAATGTATGTATTGAAGGTTTAAAATTATAGTGCAGAAAGTTTCTGAAGATTCTAAGTAATAATTTCAGAGGATACGGAACAATCCTTGAAGTTAATTTTTTTTGTTCTGGTGTGACACACGTCCTGTTTCTGCCAGATTAGTTCAAGAATGCATCAGTGCTGTGTTGGACGGTGTGAATGGTTTGGTATTGTTTAATTTCCTCAAGTTACAGTCAGGGTATTTGTAACACATTAATGTCAAGCATGTCAGTTTTTGATGTAATTGTTAAAATTTCAAGTAGCTTGACTTCACAGCAAGTGGAAAAACAATCCCAACATACAGTGGCAAGCTATGAAATACTATCATTGCAAAAAGAGATGCTGTGCCTTATAAGCCTGGAACTTTGCAAAAAGCTCAGAAAGGTGTTCCCAAGATTATTTTTGACAGATTGGCTCTAATTTAACTTCTTTTACCTACTATTCATTTGAAATAATAATGGAATTTCTGTTCAGTTTTAGTTGTAGTTTGCAAGGGGTAGTGGTTAGGTTCGCATCTGTTTGACATTCATTTAGACAATCTGATTAGGGCATTGTGGTTTCAGGAGCTCAGATTTTTAGAAGAAATTATATAAAAAAACAGAATAAATTTGTCAAAGTGATTATCATTAGCTTCAAATACATGAACCTAAGTTTGGACATTTGACATATTTTTAAAAAATGTGTTTGGATGACCATCCAAATAGTGGTCCAATACTGCAAATACCTATCTGGTATTTATAAGAGATTCACTTTCTTGGAATTTCAAAAAATAATGGAAAGGTTTAGTCCATGCTAATTACCAAAACAGCAATGCCTGGGATTGTAGCTAAAGAAACTAAAAGTTTACAGAAGGAAGGCTTCACTTCCCTTCTCTTCCCCAGAACTGTTTGTGCCTTCTGAAAATTATCTCTAGAAGGTCAAGGGGGATTGCTGATGTTAGAAGCAAAGGGGAATTAAGGCTTGTGATTGTGGTTAATGAGAGAAGGGAGTCTAGATAATGCCTTCCTTTTATTTAATTCCTCTGAGTTTTTCTTTGGTCTACATACTCAAGCCTTTTGCTTCTTTGTTATATTCAGGCATCACTTCCCATTTCTCTCAAGAAATTAGTTAGTCTCTTTGTTTTCCTTTGTCTGGAAGGCACATTCAAGAGGCTCTAACCCCAGTAATGGATGCCAGCTTACACCCACACATGACAGCCAGCTTTTAGGGGCTCATCTAACCAAATTTAGGTCATTTTCTTTTGACTTTCACTTTTCCTATTCTAAGATGGATTTCCTGAGACTATAGATGTATATTTTTATACTTTTTTTACCTTACAAGAGCATCCAGAGTAATTTCTTCTGTTTCTACCACAAGCTTATATTACGCTAGCCCCACTGCACTCTGCGTAATGTAGATACTGTGATGTCCACTGTTGCAAAGATATATTTTGGGATATAAGCCTAAATCTGGTATAATGCTCATGTAGTGAAAATCTCCACTAGCTCAGTTGTGCTGGATTATATTGTTGAGCAAGCAGTTACACAAGTAGCTCCACAACCACTTGTAAAACTGCTTGCAGAGTGAAAGCAGGACTGGACTAACTCTGAAGATGTGTAACCATTAGCACAACAGGTGATTCCCTAGTGAAACAAGGTTGCATACCATTGTATGGAACAGCCAGTTTTAGGTCAGAGTTATTGATCTATGATCAAGTGGACAGTGAAATTGAAAAATGGTGCTCCCTTTGAGGATTGCAAGCTATAATTTGAAACAAGTTCCTACTGTTGTAAAAACTGGAATCATTTCAACTAGATATGAAAAAGGATGTGGTACATACAGTATCACTATGTTAGAGTGGTTTCGACAAAAAAAACCAGGAAAGCAACTTTTAAGAGATGTCAGAGTTTTCTGTTTAATTTAATTTGTTCATTCTCATTATTGATTTTTAAACAGAGAAAGACAGTATAGATTTTCCAGATATCAATTTTTATAACATGAGGTACTTTATCATAGTCA
>CAOLHI010007818.1:0-12021 GCA_948474755.1 Ctenosaura bakeri
TTAAGTCTAGGGTTAGTGTTAGGGTTGGGCGAGAGTGTTCACTAAATTGGGTTGGGGCTAGCGATAGAGATAGCTCTAGGGTTAGGGTTAGGGCTTCTAGGGTCAGGTAGTTTAGGTTCTAATCCTTAGTTAAGGATTAGGGCTTGGGGCTAGAGTTAGGGCCAAGGATAGGGGCCCGATTTAGGTTTGGATTGGTTAAGTTGGGGATAGGATTGGGGTTAGAACTAGAGCTAGTTTTAGTGGTAGGTTTTGGGATGGGGTTGGGTTGGGGGAGGGTTAGTTCATGGCAGGGCTGGGGTTAGGGTTGGTGCTTTGGTTAGGCTTAGCTTAGGCTATTCTTATGGCCAAGGTTATGGCTAGGGTTCAGGTTGGGGGTAGGGTTAGGCTTAAGGTAGGTGTTAAGGTTGGTGCTAGAGCTAGGTTGAGGTCTATGGTTACAGCTAGGGTTAGGGATAGGGTTAGGATTATGCTAGTGTTAGGGGTAGGGGTAGTTTTGGTGTGAGGTTATGGTTAGGGTTAGGGTTCGGGTTATGCCTAGGGTTAGGGTTAGGGGTAGGTTTTGGCTTAGGGTTAATGCCACGTTTAGGTCTAATGTTAGGATTAGGCTTGAGCTAGGGCTAGGGTTAGGGTTAGGGCTAGAGTTAAGGTTAGGGTTGGCTCGGTTAGGGATGGGTAGGGATAGGTTTATGGCTGCGGTTAAAAGGTTTGGGTTAGGGCCAATGTTAGGGTTAGATTTATTGCTAGGGTTAGGGTTAGGGTTAGGCTTAGGCTTAGGGTTAGTGTTAGGGCTAGGGTTAGGGTTAAATTGGGTTAGGTTTTGGGATAGATTTGGGGCTAGGCTTGGGTTAGGATTAGGGTTGGTGTTAGGGCTAGGGTTAGGGTTATAGTTTCATTTAGGTTTATCGTAGGCCTATGGTTACATTAATGGGTGGAGTCAAGGTTACGGCTAGGGTTAGGTTAGTGTTAGGGTTAGGGGTTAAATTTTGGGTTATGGTCAGGACTGGGGTTATTGTTATGGTTTGGGCTACGGTTGGGCTAAGGTTAGGGTTAGGTTTAGGGCTAGTGTAAATGTTGGGTTAGGGCTTGGGTTAGGGCTTGGGTTAGGGCTAGAGTGAAGGTTAGGGTGGGCTAGGGTTAGGGGTTTGGGCTAGGGTTACGGGTTTCTACAGTTAGGTTTTGGGCTAGGTTTGGGTTAGTTTAGGGTTAGGGCTAGGGTTAGGTTTGGGGTTAGGGCTAGGGTTAGGACTAGGGATAGGTTTAGGGGGTAGGGTTTGGGGGATAGGGTTCGGGTTAGGAATAGGGTTACGGTTAGGGTTAGGGTTATGGCTAGGGTTAGGGCTAGGTTTAGGGGTTTGGGGAAGATCTAGAATTAGAGTAGGGTTATGGTTAGGGTTAGGGGGTTAGGATAGGTTTACGGGTGGGTTAGGGGTAGGGGGTAGGGTTAGGGTAGATGTAAAATTTGAGCTAGGTTTGGATGTTAGGGGTTGTTGGGTAGGGGTTTAATTTTAGGGCCCTGTTAGTTCTAGGGTTTGCCTAGGGTTAGGCTTAGTGTTTGGGTAGAGTTAAGGCTAGAATTGGGTTAGGGAAAACCTCTAGTTAGGGTTGGTGTTTCTGCTAGGGGTTTGGTTTAATTTTTAAATTATAGCTAGGTGTGGGGTAGGGTGGGTTTAGGGGTAGGGTTTGGGGCAGGAGTAGGGTTTAGTGTTATGGTCCATTCCAGGGTTAGGGGTAAGTTTTAGTTTGGGCGGGGGGTTAGTTTATATTTGGGGTTGGTTTAGGCTTAATGTCAGGGGTGGGTAGGGTTCTGTTAGGCTAGGGTTTTGGTTAAGGCTAGGGTGAGTTAGGGGTTTGGTCTAAAATTTAAAGGGTAGGTTTAGGTTTAGGGTAAGTGTTGGGGTTGGGGTTGGGCTCGGCTGGGCTGGGTTTGGGGTTAGCTCTAGGGGTTTGGGGTGAGGTAGGGTAGTGATGGGTTGGAAAGGGTTCTGTTTGGACTAGGGTTAGGGTTACGGCTAGTGTTACTGCTAGGGATAGGGTTAGGGTTAGGGTTAGGGCTAGGGTGTTCTAGGTTTAGGGCTCGGAGGGTTGGGGTGAGAGGGTTTAAAAATTTGGGCTATGTTAAGTCTAGGGTTAGGGTTAGGGCTAGAGCTAGAGTTACACTAGGTTGGGTTGGGGCTAGTGATAGGATAGGGTAGGGTTACGTTTGGGGTTTGTGCTAGGGTCAGGACTAGTATTAAGCCTTGGTTTAGGATTTTAAACTTGAGGTAGGGTTAGGGCCAAGGTTAGGGCCATGTTTGGGCTAGGGTTAGAGTTACTGTTTGGGGATAGGTTGGGGTTAAATTAGGGCTAGTTTTATTGGTAGGTTTAGGGTTAAGGATAGGGGTAGGGGTTTGGGGGAAGGTTAGGTCTTGGTTCGGTCTAGGGTTAGGGTTGGTGCTAGGGGCTAGGTAAGCATTAAGGGTAGTGTTATGGCCCGGGTTATGGCTAGTGTTCAGGTTCGGGGGAAGGGTTCGGCTTAAGTTAGGTGTTAAGGTTGGTGCTAGAGCTAGGGTGAGGTCTATGGTTACGGCTAGGGTTAGGGTTAGGGGTATGTTTAGGGTTTGTGCTAGTGTTAGTGGTAGGGTTTTATTTAGGTTTAAGGTTAGGTTTAGGGTTAGAGTTTGGGTTATGCCTAGGGTTACGTTTAGGGCTAGGTTTAGGGTTAGGATTAATACCAGGTTTAGGTCTAATGTTACAATAAAGTTAGGGCCAGGGCTAGGGTTAGGGGTAGCGTTAGGGTTAGAGCTAGGGTTAAGGTTAGGGTTAAAGTTAGGTTTAGGTTTATGGCTAGGGCTATGGTTAGGTTTAGGGATAGGGATAGGGTTAGGTAAGGTTAGGGTTAGGGTTAAGGGCTAAGTTTAGGACCGATGTTAGAGTCGGGTTAGGGTTAGCACCAGGGTGAGGGCTAGGGCTGGGTTAGGGTTATGGTTAAGGTTATGGTTAGGAGTAGGGTTACGCTTTAGGGCTAGAGTTAGGAGTAGGGTTACGGTTAGGGCTAGAGTTAGGGTTACATCTAGGGTTAGGATTAGATTTAGGGCTAGAGTTAGGGTTAGGATTAGGGTTAGTGTTAGGACTAGGGTTAGGATTAGGGTTTTGTTTAGGGTTATTGTTAGGAATAGGATTACATTGAGGGCTGGAGTTAGGGTTAGGGCTAGGATTAGGGTTAGGGTTAGGGATAGGGTTAGAGCTAAGGTTAGGGCTAGCGTTAAGGCTAGGGTTAGGGTGAGTGTTAGGGTTAGGGCTAGAACTGATTTCAGCTAGGGTTAGGGTTAGTTTTTGTATGATTTAGGGGTTTGGGCTAGGGTTAGGACAAGGGAATTTTAGGTTAGTGTGACTTTAGGGTTAGGGCTAGGTTTAAAATTCAGGGTAACTTACATCTGGGGTTTGTTTTGCAGTTAAAATTAGGGTTGGAAGCTCTAGGTTTAGAGCTATTGTGAGGTTTATTGTTTGGGCTAGGGTTTGGGCTGGGAAGGAGGGTTAGGGGGCTTTGGGCTGGGTTACAATAGGGTTGGGGTAAGGGGTTTAAAATGGGGTAGGGTTAGGTCTAGGGTTAGGGTTATGGCTAGGGCTAGAGTTTGAGTTAGGGGTTAATAGGGGGTTTGGGTTAGGGTTTGGCTAGGGGTTTGGGGTAGGGGTTTGGGTTATTAAATTTTGGGGGGGGAGGGCTGGGTTAGGTTGGGTTTTGGTTGGGGTAGGGTTATGGTTGGGTTGGGTAAAAATGGGTAAGGTTTGGGTTAGGGTTACGGTTAGGGCAAGGGTTAGGGTTATGGTTAGGGGTGGGAAAGGGCTAGGGTTAGTTCTGCTTTGGGTTAGGTTTTGGGTTAGTTGTTAACCTAAACCCAACCCTAGCCTTAACCCAACCCCCGCCCCAACATAAACCTACTCCAGCCCTAACACTAAGCCTAAATGAACCCTAAAAAAACCTAACTCCACTCCTAACTGAAAACATAACCCTAGCCCAATTGTAAATCTAGCCCTAATCCTAATTTATCATAACACTAAACCTTACTCCCCGCTAACCCTAGCCCTAACCCCACCCTACTCCTACACCTAACTCTAACCCTAAAATTAAACCTAACCCTAGCCGCAACACCAACCCTAACTAGAGGATTTCCCTATCCCTAATCCTAGCCTTAACTATATCAAAACGCTAAGCCTAACCCTGGGCTTAACCCTAGAACTAACATTGGCCCTAAAATTAACCCTACCTTAATGATACCCCTAACCATAATCCTGTCTAATTCTAGATTTCACCCTAACTCTAACCCTATTCCCTAGCCCTAACCCCAGCTGTAAACCTACCCTAGCCCTAACCCTAACCAAAACCATAATCCTAGCTTAATTCTAGATCTCACCCTAATCTTAACCCTAACCCTAACCTTAAACCTTACCCTAAACCTATTCCTAGTCCTCAACCAAGCCCTACCCCTAAACCTAACCCTAAACCAACCCCTAACCTTAACCCTAGCCCTAAACCTACACCTAGTCCTAACCCTAACCCTAACCCTAACCCTAACCCTAACAAAAGCCCTAACCATAGCCCTAACACTAAACCTAACTCTAGCCCTAACCCTAGGCCTAATAGTAGCCCTAACCGTAGTCCTAGCCCTAGCCTTAAACCTAGCCCTAACCCTAGCCCTAACTCTTCCCCTAACCCTAGCCCTAACCCCAAACCTTAGCCCTAACTCTTGCCCTGAACCTAGCCCTAACCCCAAACCCTAGCCCTAACCCTAGCCCTAATCCTAACCCTAGCCTTAACCCGAGCCCTAACCCTAACTAACCCTAACCCTGGCCCTAGCCCTAACTCTAGCCCTAACACTAACACTAGCCCAAAACCTAACCCTAACCCTAGTCCTAACCCTAACCCAGCCTAGCCCTAACCCTAACCCTAACAATAGCCCTAACCCTAACTCCACCCCTAAATGTAACCATAGCCCTAACCATAACCCTTAAAAGAAAACCTAACCCTAACCCTAACCCTAACCCTAATCCGAACCCTAACCTTAACCCTAAATCTAACCCTAACAATATCCCTAACACTAACTTTAACCCTAACCATAACCCTAGCCCTAACCATAACCCTAATCATAACCCTAACCCTAACCCTAACCCTAATCTTAGCGCAAACCACAAGCCTATCCCTATTCCTAACTCTAACCCTAAACCTAATCCTAGCCCTAGCGCTTACACTAACCCTAAGCTTAGTCCTAATCCTAGCCTTAACCCTAAATCTAGCCCTAAATTTTAAAATCTAGCCCTTACCATAACCCTAAACGAAACCCTCACTCTAACCCTAACCCTAACACTAGCCCTAACACTAACCCTAACCGTAGCCCTAAACCTAGCCCCCATCCCTAACCCTCCTAACTCTAGCCCTAATCGTTACCTTAACTAACCCTAACCCTAACCCTAAACCTAACCGTAGCCCTAACCCTAACCCTAACCTTAACCCTAGCCTGAACCCTAGCCCTAGCCCTAGCCCTAACCCTAATCCTAACATAAGACCTAAACCTGGCATTAACCCTAACCCTAACCGTAACCATAACCTTACACCTAAAACTAACTCTACCCCTAACACTAGCACTAACCCTAACTCTAACCCTATCCCTAACCCTAGTCGTAACCGTAGACCTCACCCTATCTCTAGCACCAACCTTAACACCTACCTTAAGCCTAACCCTAGCCCGAACCCAAACCCTAGCCATAACCCTGGCCATAACACTAGCCTGAACGATAAGCCAAACCAAAGCACCAACCCTAACCCTAACCCTGAACCATGATCTAACCCTATCCCTAACCCTACCCCTACCCATAAAACTACCACTAAATCTAGCCCTATTTCTAACCCGAATTATATCCCCAACTGTAACTCAAACCCTAGACCTAAACCTGGCCCTAACCTTGGCCCTAACCCTAGCCCCAAGCCCTAGTCCAAAACCAAGGAATAGAATCCTAAACTAGTCCTGACCCTAGCACTAAGCCCTAACCCTAACCCTAGCGCTATCTCTTCGCTAGCCCCCAAACCCCAATTCTAGCTGTAACTCTAGCTCTAGCTCTAACCCTAACACTAACTCTAGACTTAACATTATCCCTAATGTTAAACCTAACTCTAGACCCAACTCTAAGCAGAGCCTTAAACCTAGAACTTACCCAAGCCATAACACTAACACTAACACTAACCCTAAACCTAAGCCTATCCCTGGGAGTAACACTAGCCGTAACCCTAACCCTAGACCCAACAGCAACCTTAACACTAAGCCTAGCCCTAACAATAACCTATCCCTAACCGTAACCCTAATCCTAACTCTGGCCCTAACCCTAGAGCTAACCCTAAACCCAGCCCTAGCACTAGCCCGAACCCAACTGCTAACTCTTGATGTAACCCTAATCCTAGACTTAACTCTAGCCCTAACTCTAAGCCTAACCCTAGCCATGACCCAAACCCTAGCCTTAACCATAAACCTACCTGAGTCCTAACACTAAGCCTAAATCCAGCACTAAATCTAAGCCTAACTCCAGTCCTAATCGAAAACCTAACCTTAGCCCTAAAAGTAACCCTAGCCGTAACCCAGGAATTGCCCAGAAGAGTAAACCCTACTCCTGCCCCTAACCCTAGCCTTAACCCCACCCTACCCCTACACCTAGCCCTAACCCTAAAATTAAACCTAACCCTAACCACAACACGAACCCTAACTAGGGGTTTTGCCCTAATCCTAACCCTAGCCTTAACTCTAGCCCTAACCCTGAGCCTAACCCTAGGCCTAAAGCTAGAACTAACACTGGTTCTAAAATTAACCCTATCCTAACGATACCCCTAACTCTAACCATAATCCTACCTCTAATTCTAGATATCACCCTAAACCTAACCCTAACCCTAGCCCTAACCCTGGCTGTAAACCTAGCCCTAACCCTACCCTAACTCTTACCCTAAACATAATCCTAGCTCTAATTCTAGATCTCAACCCCAACCCTAAACGTAACCCTAATCCTAACCCTAGCCCAAAACCTAACCCTAGCCCTAACCCTAATGTTAACCATAGCCCTTACCCTAACCATAACCCTTTGAACTAATCCTAGCCCTAACCATAGCCCAAACCCTAGCCCTAACTCTAGACCAAGACCTAACCCTAACCCTAGCCCTAAACTGAACCTTAACCCTACCCCTAGCCGTAAGCCTAACCCTAGCCCTAACCTTAGCCCTAATCCTAACCCTAGCCCTAACCCTAGCACTAACCCTAACCTAACCGTAACCCTAGCCATAACCCTAACCAAAAACCTAACAACAATCCCAATCCCAATCCCAACCGCTAACCCTAACACTAACCCTAGCCCTTACCTAGCCCCTACATTAACCCTAATCTTAGCCATAACCCTAACCCTACCCTAGCTTTAACTCTAACCCTAACCCTAATCCTAACCCTAGCCCTCACCTTAACCCTAACCCTAGCCATCACCCTAACTCTAGCACTAACCCTATAACTAGACATACCCTAGACCTAACCCTAACCCTAACCCTAGCCATATCCTTACCATAACCCCCAATGCTAACGCTAACCCTAGCCCTAACCCTAACCCAAGCCGTAACCCAAACCATAACCCTAATCCTAACCCTAGCCCTCACCTTAACCCTAACCCTGAACCGAGCCATCACCCTCACACAAGTGCTAACCCTATCCCTAGACACACCCTAGAGCTAACCCTAACCCTAACCCTAGCCCCAAACCCTTACCCTAGCCCTAACCCTAACCCTAACTATAACCTTTTGCCCTAAACCTAACCCTAGTCCTAACCCTAAACCTAGACATCACCCTAACCCAAAACCTAACCCCAATCCCAACCCCAACCCCCAACCCTAACCCTAACTCTAACGGTAGAGCTAACCCTAACACTCGCCCTGACCCTAGCCAAAACCCAAACACTAACCTAATTACTAACACGAATCCTAGCCTTAACATTATCCCTAACTCTAAGCCTAACCATAGCCCTAATGCTAACCCTAGTCCTAACCTGAGTCCTAGGCCTAACCCTAGAACTAAAACTAATCCAAACACTAACACTTGTCCTAACCCTACCCCTACCCCTAAACCTCACAATAGCCCTAACCCTAGGGCTATCTTGAAACCTTCTTTTTACCGCCGAACTAACCCTAGATGTAAGTCTATCCGGAATCTTAATCCTAGCTCTAGCGATAGAACACTAATCCTAACGGTAACAATTTCCTAACCCTAGCACTAAACCTAAAGTTAACAATAGCCCTAGCCCTAGGGCTATCCCAAACCCTAATTTTAACCGCAGAACTAACCCTAGATGTAAGCCTAGCCCAAAAATTTTAAACCCCACCCCTAACCTTAGATTTAAAACTAGCCATAGCACCAACCCTAACCATAATAAAACGCTAAACCTAGAACTAATCCCAACCCTAGCCCAACAATAAACCTTGGCCTTATCCTAAACCTAGCAATAAACCTAGCCCTAGCTTTAACCATAGTCCTAGCGCTAACCATACCCCCAACCCTAACCCTAGCCTTAAACCTAGTCCTAGTCTTATACCTAGCCCTAACCCTAACCCTACCTCTACCCCTACCCGTAACCCTAACCCTAACCCTATCCCTGATCCTAGCCCTAACCCTAGCTATAACCCTAACCCTAACCCTAGCCCTAACCCCAACCCTAAAAGTAACAGTAGCCCTAACCCTAACCCTAACCCTAGCCCTAACGCTAACCCTAGCCCTAACTCTAGCCCTAACAATAAACCTAGGCCTAACACTTTACCCCAACCCCAACCCCAACCCCTGACCCTAATGGCATAGCTAACCCTAACACTCGCCCTCACCTAGCCCAAACCCAAACAATAACCCGAGACCTGACATAAACCTAGCCTTAACACTAGCCCTAACACTAAGCCTAACCATAGCCCTAACCCTAACCCTAACTCTAACCCTAGCCATAGCCCTAACCCTAGCCCTAACCCTAGAACTAACAATAATCCTAACACTAACCCTTGTCCTAACCCTAGCCCTAACCCTAAAGCTAACAATATTTCTAAACCTAGGACTCCCCGGACCCTAATTTTAACTGCAGAACTAACCCTAGATGTAAGTCTAGCCCGAATCTTAACCCTAGCCCTAACCCTAGAACTAACACTAATCCTAAAACTAACCCTTGTCCTAACCCTAGCCCTAACCCTAAATCCAGCACCAAAACTAGCCCTAATCGTAAACACCAATCCTATCCCCAACAGTTACTCTAACCCTAGCCCTAAACCTCGCCCTAACCTTGGCCCGAACCGTACCCCCAAGCCCTAATCTGAAACGAAGGCCATATACTAATCCTGACCCTAGCACTAAGGCCCTATCCCTAACCCTAACGCTATCTCTATTGCTAGCCCTAACCCTAACCCTAGCTGTAAATCTAGCTCTAGCCCGAACCCTAACACTGACCCTAACCCTAGACTCTAAGCTAGAGTTAGGGTTATGGCTAGGGTTGGGTTAGATTAGGGCTAGGGTTAGGGTTGATTCGGTTAGTGTTAGGGCTAGGGTTAGGGTTAGGGTTTTGCTTAGGGTTATGGTTAACTCTAGGTTAGAGGTAGAGCTAGGGTTGGGGTTGGGTTGGGTTGCAGTTGGGACTAGGATTGGATAACGGCTAGGGTTACTGCTAGGGATAGGGTTAGAATAGGGTTAGCGTTAGGGTTAGGGCTAGGGGGTTCTAGTTTTAGGGCTATGGTTAGCGTTGGCTGTAAGTTAAGGGTTTAAATTAGGGCTACTGTTAAACCAAGGCCTTATACTAGTCCTGACCCTAGCAATAAAGCCCTAACCCTAACCCTAGCGCTATCTCTATCGCTAGCCCTATCCCTAACCCTAGCTGTAAATCTAGCTCTAGCCCAAACCCTAACACTGACCCTAACACTAGACTTAACAATAGCCGTAATCTTAAGCCTAACTCTAGACTCAACCCTAACCATAGCCCTAAACATAACACCCTAGCCCTTACACTAACCCTAAAACTAAACGTAATCCTAACCCTATCCCTAGTATTAACACTAGCCTTAACCCTAACCCTAGTCCCAACAGCAACCTTAACCCTAACACTAACCGTAGTCCTAACAATAACCTAACCCTAAACTTAAACCTAACCCTACCTCTAGCCCTAACTCTACAGCTAACCCTAAACCCAGCCGTAACCCTAGCCCTAACCCTAGCTCTAATCCTAAACCTAGTCCTAAACCTAGCCTAACCCTAGCCCTAGCCCTAACCCTAGCCGTAACCCTAGCCCTAACCCTAGACCTACCCTTAGCCCCAGCCCTAACCCTACCCCTAACGCTAGCCCTAACCGTAGCCCTTACCCTAGCCCTAACCCTAGCCTTAACCCTAACCCTAGCCCTAACCGTAACACTACCCTGGCCCTAACCCTAACCGTAATCCTAACCCTTCCCCCAACCCTAGCCCTATGCCTAACCCTAACTGTAATTTTAACCCTAACCCTTACCCTAGCACTAACACTAACCCTAACCTTAGCCCTAAACGTAAACGTAACCCTAACCCTAGCCTGAAACCTAGCCCTAAACTTAGCCCTAAGCCTAGACATAACCCTAGCCCTAAACCTAACCTAATCCCTATCCCTATGCCTATCCCTTACCCTGATCCTAACCTTGGAATTCACATTAACCCTAAACCTAGCCTTAACCCTAACCCTAGGCATAACCAGAACCCTAACCCTAACCCTAACCTTACACCTAAATCTAACCCCACCCCTAAAAGTAGCACTACCCCAAAATCTATCCCTAACCCTAACCCTAGCTATAACCGTACACCTCACCCTAGCTTTAGCACCAACCGTTACACCTACCTTAAATGTAACCCTAGCCCAAACCTGAACCCTAAAATAACCCTGGCCATAACACTACTCTTAACGCTAAGCCTAACGCCAGCACCAACCCTAACCCTAGCCCTGAATCAAGACCTACCCTTACACCCAACCCTACCCCTACACCTAACCCTAAACCTACCACTAAAACTAGCCGAAATTGTAACCCAATCCTATCCCCAACAGTAACGCTAACCCTAGCCCTAAACCTGACCCTAACCTTAGCCCTAACCCTAACCCTAACCCTAACGCTAACCCTAGCGCTATCTCTATCGCTAGCCTCAACCCTAATCCTAGCTGTAACTCTAGCTCTAGCCCTAACCCTAACCCTAACCCTAACCCTAGACTTAACACTAGCCCTAATTTTAAACCTAACTCTACAGCCAACGCTAACCATAGCCCTAAAACTAGAACACCCTAGCCCTAACCCTAACGCTAACCCTATTCCTAACCCTATCCCTAGCAGTAACCCTAGCCGTTATCCTAATCCTAGTCCCAACTGCAACCCGAACCCGAACCCTAACCCTAGCTCTACCTCTAACCTAGAGCTAACCATAACCCTAAGCAAAACCCTAACCCTAACCCTAGCCCTAACACTAACCGTAATCCTAACCCTAACCCTAGCCCTAAATCTAACCCTAACCCTAGCCATAACCCTAACTCTAGCTTAGAGTCTAGGGTTAGGGTAGTGTTAGGGTTCGGGCTAGAGCTAGATTTACAGCTAGGGTTAGGGTTAGGCTAGCAATAGAGATAGCGTTAGGGTTAGGGATAGGGCCTTAGTGCTAGGGTCAGGATTAGTATATGGCCTTCGTTTAGATTTTGGGCTTGGGGCTCGGTCGGGCCAAGGTTAGGGCGAGGTTAGGGCTAGGGTTGAGGGGAAATGTTGGGGATAGGGTTGGTGTTTACGATTAGGGCTAGTTTTGGTGCTGGATTTAGGGTTAGGCTAGGGTTAGGACAAGGGTTAGTTTTAGGGTTAGTGTTAGTTCTAGGGTTAGGGCTAGGGTTAAGATTGGGCTAGACTTACATCTAGGGTTAGTTCTAGTTAAAAATTGAGTTTGGGATAGCCCTAGGTTTAGAGCTATTGTGAGGTTTCTTGTTAGGGCTAGGGTTAGGGCTAGGGTT
>CAOLHI010007819.1:0-12309 GCA_948474755.1 Ctenosaura bakeri
TTGAATTTTAAAAATAAAGAAAAATTTCCCTTAAAGGCTTCACCAATTTTTCCAAAGGGGGGCTTTTTAGGAAGGTGGAGGGGTGCCCTTTTTTAAATATTCCGATGCCTTTGAAGGGGGCCCTTTGGAAGCCACCAAAAAAAAGAGAAAAATTGTGGTTTGTTTTAAAAATTGTTCTCTTGACTTTATATTTACAATAATTGTCTGGTTTTTAAGTGTATTTTGTAATTTTAACAAGCTTTAAAAGAAAATAATTGTTATGAATTATTGTTTGTTTGTTTGTTGCATAAAGGGGGAAAATTTAATAACCCTTAGTAAGCCCCTGCTTTTTGGTTAAATTTTAAAAATTTATTGATGTTGGGGGTTTTTGGTTTTTTGGGGTTTGGAACCCCCTTTTTTTGGGCAATGGGGGGGTTGGGGGGAAAACCCGGGGAAAAATGGGTAAATTAAAAGGAGCCTCGTGGTTAGCGGTTGAAGTAGGGGGTTGAGTGGAGTGTTGGGTGAGTGGGTGAGTGTGGATGGGGGTTAAGACAGTAAAAATTTTAGGAATTCAGGAGGGGGGTTTAAAAAGTTGAGTTGGAAAAGGGGGAAATGTGTGAGTGGAAGTGAAATATTATTTTTAAAATATATTATTAATCCATTTTGTCATGTTTTTTCTGGTGTAAAGTTTTGTTTTTTTATTTTTAGGGGAATGCTTATTTAAAAAAATTTTGTTCAACATGAGGCCCTTGGGGTTGCAGCAAAAGGGGGGGGTTGGTGTCTGGTGGGGATAAAATTTCATGGTATGCCCCAAGAGGGGACCTTGAGGGCATGTGGCTAATTTTTTGGCCCCCGCCGTGAGGGGGGAGGCCCCTTTCAGGGGTGGAGGTAGGGGTTATGGAACCCCCCCTCACCGTTGGTGGTGGCGGAGTTGGGGGAAAGGTCCCTGTACGGTGGCAGCAGAGATTCAGGGAGAAACTTAAATCTGGTGGAGAAAGTAGTGGACTAAGGGGAAGGAAACCCCCCGGGTTTTCTAAGGAGCACGGGTTTTGTTTTTGGGGGGGGGGAACTGGGGGGGGAGGGGATTTTCTTTCCCTTTTTCCCCCCCGGGTATTTGGGCCCTTAAAAAAAAGGTTTTGGAAAAACAGTTTTGAAAAAGGGGATATTATGGGAAATTTTTAAAATAATTTTAAAAGATACGCAATTTTTAAATTTGGAAAAAATTTTTTTGCTAAAATCATCAACATACATACAATGAAATGTTTTTTTTTTTGGTTATAACCGAGTGTTATCCGGGGTTTTTAAAATTATTTTTTAACTGTATATTCCCAAAAAGGGGCCCCTTTTTAACCCCCCGAAAAACTTTGCAAAAGTAAATCTTTTGTACACCGGGGGTAGGGGGGGCCCCGGGGGGGGGCGGGGGGGTGGCCCCCTTTGGGCCGGGGGGAAGGGGCCCCCTGGGCCCTCCCGGGCGCCCCCCCCCCGGGGGGAAAGGAGGGTCGCCGCCGCGCTTTGGGCCCGCGGCGCTTCCCCCCCCCGGGGGAAAGGGACCCCTTGCCGCTGCATTCCCGGGGTTGGTGCCCCCCCCCCCGGCCCGGGAAAGGGGGCCGTAGTTTGCTGAGCTTACTGGGCCAAGTTTGCTTGCTTGTACAAAATCTTAAAATAGTTACCGGTAATTTATTTGGACTAACCAAAGTAGTGGAATTCATTGCCCTTTTTTTTTACCGGTACTATGCGGGCTTGTCTAAAAACAAAAATTCTTTCTTAACCCTTCTAAATTCCTTTTCCATTTCAAATAATTGGCGTTGGGGTTTGAAAAATTTTTTTTAATTCAAAATAAACCGACATAAAAATAAATTGGAATGGTTGGGCCTTAGTTGTTTAGCTGGGTGATCCTTTAAGTTTAAAAAAATTTGTTGAGCATGCTTGGGGGTTCGAACGAAAAGGGGTTTTTGGCTGATAGCTTCTCTCTTGTCTTGTAAGACGGCTAAGGGCATTCTTCCCCCCTTTGATTTTGGTTCTGTAGAGTAATTTGGGGGTCACTAAAGGGAAAGGGAAACCCGATGAAAAAAAATATGCAGTTTGTATTTCTCTGTTGATCCATAACCAATGCTTTTTTAGTCAATTTAAAAAAATAGGCACACAACTGTTGGTTTGCAAACAGGAAAAAGGGGAAGTTTGCATTCCCCTTCCTGACATAAAAGGGGGTATTTTTTTGGTTTAGTTTGTATTATGGTTATTATAATATTTATTTCTTCCCGCCTTTTTTCCCGTTTAAAAATAAATGGCCCTTCAACAAAACAGACACATAGTTAAAGTTGGGGGGGAACTGAAGAAACTGTGCCAGGAAGCTGTTTTCCTCTCTAGCAACTGCTTATTATGTATCTGTTAAAGTTTTGTGGAAGGTCTAACAAGACCTTTGATTTTACAGTTTTCCTGCTAAGTCCTGTGTATAAGCATTTGAATTAAAATTTTCCATATTGAAATCAAATCGGGGGTTTTTTTTAAATTTTTAGGGTTTGGGAAAGGGGGTATTTTATGGGGCGAGTTTTTCCCAAACCCCATATTTTAACTGGAAAAGTTGGGGGTCGTCTTTTTTAAGCCCAGTGGTTTTATATCCCCCAAAAATTCTTTGCTCCCAACAAGCGGGGGTACTCTTTTCCCCCCGACCCAAAGGGATGGAAGGCAAAGTAAACCCTTTGGGACCCCAAAAGGAGGTAAACCACAACCTTTTTTGATTTAACCACTAAACCCCGGGGCTTTTTTAAAAATTTAAACTTTTTATTCCCTTTAGGCAATTAAATGAAAAACCGGGTTAAAAACTATTCTATTGGAAAGTTTTTAAGTTTGAAAGCCCCCCTCCTTTTTTAATAACAATTTTTTGGGGGAGCTGAAGGGGGGAACTGCCCATGGCTCAGGCCAGGAAAAAGACCTGGGGGTGGCCAAAATTTTCCTGGGCGGGCTTCTCCCTCCCTTTTTTTCTAAAAGGGTTTTTGATTCCAGACCCCCCTTTAAAACCGGCCCCTGGGTTTCCCTCTTTTCCCACCCGGCCTGGGAGGGCCCCCGGGTCCCCTCCGGTTAGGGGGGCTTTCTGTGCTAGGCACAAGGGTCCTGCGTGGCGGGCCTTTTGAGCCGCTTCCCTTTTCTGCAGCGGGCCGGGGGCCCTTTAAATGGGAAAGCCCCTTCCCCCCTTCCCATGTTGCTCTGACCCTGTTTTGGGGGTCTGGCCCCCGGGCAAGGGCCCAAAGGGGGAAACCTTCCCCCTTTTTTTTTGGGGGTTTTGTAAGGGCACCCCGGGGTGAAGGGGAAAGGGAAAGGAACCACCAAAAGGGATTAAAAGGGGGTTTGGGAAAGTTTGGGGGTTTTTTTTTAAAGATTTAAGGTTTCCACCCAAAGCCAGCGGGGGTTTTCTAGGAGTTAAAAATTTTTTTATTCATATTTTAGTGATTTTAATAAAACCCAAACGGGTTTTTCACGGGGGGGAAAAGCTGGGGAAAAACGGAAAAAGGGAAAAAGGAAAAGACATAAATCATAGAATTTAAATAAGCAATATATATGTATTTGTTTGCTTGTCCCCTTCCAGTTTTTTTCCAATTTAATTCGGATTTTTTGGGGGTTTTTTGGGAAGCCAAGAGTGTGTAAACTAAAAACTGTAACAGATTACTAAAATGGGGAATCCCCATAAAAACAAGAAAATGCTAATTTAACCAAAAAACACAAAAAAATTTAAGGATTTCCCCTCAAAAAATTTGTAATTAGGCGGTAAGACTTTTAAATTTGGGAAGATTTTTTTTTGAGCTTAAACTAAACTTTTTTAGAATTGTTTTTAATTTCCCACCAATTCGACATTTGGGGTTTTCTTTTTTCCCAAAAAACCCCAGAAACGGGGCCAGTTTTCAAAATGTCTTTTTTTAAAATCCATGTGGCTGGGCCCACCTAAAAAATAGGGATTTTTCTTGTTTTTGCCCTTTTTGAGAAAAAACTTTGATATAATGGAGGCCTCCTTTGCCAGAAGGGCCCAAAAATCGCATCCCCCTTTTTAATTTCAAAAGGGAAAATTTTTTCCTCCGGGTTGCTTAACCAAAGTGCCCCCCTTTTGGGGTTTTGGGCAGTTTAAAGGCTGGTTTTTTTCCAAAACCAACCTTTTGGCCCACTTAAAATTGGCTCCCTTTCCTTGGGACCCCCACCTCCCCCGGCACTCCCTCCCTCCATCTTTCTCCTTATTTTTCACTGCTCCCAAAGACACCCGGGTTTAAGGGTGGGGGGCTAAAAGGTTAGCCAAAGTTATTTTTTTAATCAACCAGGTATCAAAGTTTTAGTCCGGGGTTCGGTTTTTTCTGACGGGAAATTCCATGGAACCGGGAAGGGGGTTTTGGTTTTTTTGTGGGTTTTTGTGAGGAAAAATAAACCCCCCAAGGGGGGGAAAGCGTTGTGGGAAGAAAACACACAAAGGAAAAAGGCAGGATTACACAAAATATTAAACATTCTAAAAAATATATTCTAGGAGGGGAGGAAAAGGGAAAAAGGGGGGATTTTTGAAGTAGCGGGAAGGGGGGAAGGCGGGGGAAAGTGGGGTTACCGGCTAAACGGGGACTTTTTTGGGTTTCCTTTTGAAAGCGGGGAAATGGGCTGGGGGTTTGGGGAATGGGAAAAAGGGGGGCTAGGGACTGCATACGCCCTCCAGCTCCCAAAACTGGGAACCCCCTCCTTTTAACAAAGTTGGTGGTCTTTTGGGGGGGTTTTACCCCCCCAAATGGTGGAAATACCCCCCCCTTAAAATGGGACCCCCTTTCCCCCTTTCGGGAAACCCATTTTTTCCCCCAAAATGGGCTGTACTTTTTTAGCAGCCCTAGGCCCTTATTTTTTATTTATTTATTTTTTTCCCCGGGCAACTTTTCCTAAAAAATAGTTTGTTGTTATGGAAATAATTTTTTTTTTTTTTTTTGCTGAACTGATGCTTAATGTTTAACTATTTGGGTGATGGGTTTTTTATTGTTGTTTTGTCCCTTTTTTAAAAGGGAATTAAAAGAGTATAGGCAAAATATACAGCGTTTTTTTTTTCCCTGGTCTGCTCTAGGGCTGGTGGAAAAGACCCAGGACCCTTCAGTTCAGGGAGGGCGTTGTCTTAAAGGCCAAACCAAAGGATTTTTGGGTTTTCCCCAACCAAAAAAACCTCCCTTTTAAATTCTGGGGTCCCAGGGACTTTTCCCCCGCCCATTTTTCCTCCTCCTTCCCTGTAGCAGAACATCTGTGACTCAGGGGGTTTTTTCCTGAAATTTTTAAAAAAATTCTTTTTTTTTTTTTTAATAACCAGGTATCAGAGTTTTATTTCCGGGATTTAAATATTTTAAAAGGAGCTGCCATGGAAAAATTCTGGGGGGGGGGGTTGGTGTTTTTGTGAGGTAATTTGTAAAATAAAAAGAACCCCAAGGGGGGGAAAAAAAGGGTGAGGAGAGAGCTTGGGGAAAAAAAACCACAGAGGCCCCAAAGGGGAGGATTCACAAAATTTTCCAATTAAATTAATAATAACATTTAATTTATTTTTATGTTGTGTTTTCCCCCCAAAAAACACCTGTTTTTGGAAAGGGCCCCCGCCTTTACTCCAGCCCGGTTTCCCGGGGCTGGCCTGACCCCAAATAATGTCTAATTTATTAAACAAGCAATTTTTTGTTTTGTTGTGTTTTGTGGCTTAAATTGTTTTCAATATCTAATTTCTTTTTTCCTCAGAGGTGTAGTAATTAAGGGGAAAAAGAGGACTTTGGCCTCCAAATAAAATTTTTTTTCCTCCTTTTGAAATTTTCCCCTTTCAGCCCCCAAATTTCTAGCATTGGAGGGAATGAGAAATTGCAAATTATTCACATCAAAGTGGGTGGTTTAAATTTATGGATTAGTCAATTGACCATGTCAAAGAAATTACCTCAAACATTATAAAAGGCAATAAAATAAGTAAAAAGAGTAAAGGGAAAAAAAGAAGCAAAATTTAAAAATAAAAATATAAAATGAAGTAAAAATGAAAGAACAAAGTAAAACACTCAAAAAAAAATTCAAAATTTAAATAATAATAGGTTATCAACCTCTTTGTGATAAATACAAATAATAAAATACAGAAACAGTAGCTTTTAAAATTTAAATTTTCACCCCTTTTTTGCAACTCCAATATATTTTATGAATTTTTTTTTTTCAGTTCAACACTCCCATTTGTAAACTTAGCAGTTTTGGGAAAACTACATATTTTTAGTGCCATGAAGGAAATAAGATAATTGTTTGTGAGGGGATTTCTAGATGCTCAATTGAAATTTTTAATTTAATGCCATGCAAAAAATTAAACTTTAAGGAAATTTTTAAATTTTTGGGGGAGGCAGAATACGTATTTGGGGTGACAAAAAAACACCCAAAAAATTTTATTTTTCCCCCGTAACTGTTGGAATCCCCGCATCTTCCCCTTTTCCTTTATCAAGTCTTATGGCAACTTTTTTTTTACTTTCATTATTTTTTTATTCTTTTTTTGAAAAAAATTATTTAACAAACATGAGGAAACATTTAAAATGGGCCCCTATGCAATCTGAATATTTAAAATTTTTAAAACTTAATTTTTCCTTTTTGGAAAACCCCATGAAAATTTCTGTGACTTATCTCTGTGTTAGTAGCAGCAAATGTTTTATGAATAATTGCTAATATAAAAATATAATTGTTGCCCCTTGTTGTGTGTTACACATTCTTGTGTGGAAAGACTTTCCCGAAGAGATTTGACACAGAATACGTTTTCTGAATTAAAAAAAAAAATACTTAACCCCTATCTTTTCAGGGAATTTTTCTTTAATTTTCCCATTTTAGTTTAAAGGTTTTTGTGTTTTCAATGTATTTTTTAAAGCATGATGTTTTTTAAATTCTATTTTAATTTATGTTTTAACCCATTTTCAAGCCTTGGGGAGAGTTTGGGTAAGAAATAACAATAATAACAACAACAACAATAATATTATAATATCATAATTAATTTTAATTAATTATAGTATTATTCATGATATTTAATTTTAACAGGGAATTTGTTGTTGTTGTTGTTTTTAATTTTCCTTGAAAACCCAAAGGGCAAACCAGGTTTTCTGGGGCTGTCTGGTGCACCCCAAGGTCACCCAGTAGTTTGCATGGCTGACCACTCACAACACTGGCTTTCTTAAAAAAAAATTCCCCAAACCCCCAAAAATTTCCCTTTTTTTAAATGTTTTTTTAAATTTAGAAAAATCTAGAACAAAAAACAAGATCCCCGAAAGCCCAGTATGTATTCCTATTATTTGTGAAAAGCAGTGTTTTAGGAGAGCTCAGCCATTTGGGTAATATGTACACAGAGACAGTATGTGTTGGGGCAGGGTTGGGGAGAAACTTTTGGGTCTGGGTCTCTAGTTTTTGTGGGTCATCTTTGGGTTGGGGAAAAATGAAAACTTTGGGGGGGGGGGTCCCAGCCCCTTTTGGGCCCGAGGAAAAAAGGACTGGTTTGAAATTTACAGCTTTAGCTATTGGAGCAGCAGTTTTTCTCCACTGGGAAGGGATAATTGATTTCTTTCTACAACTTGCAAAGATTTAGCCTCCTTTTTTTTCCCTCCTGGCCATTGTGGGGGCCCGGACTCACCTTCCACTCTTCTGTGCACCTGCCTTCTGGCTGGAAGCAAATAAATGTTCCTTTTCCCTGGGAAAAAGTGAGAAGGGAAAAAGGGAAATACCCTTTTGCTTGATCTGGATACACCCTAGGGGGTTAGGGGTAAAAATTTTTTACTAAATTCCAAGAGGGAAGTTATTTTCTGCTGGTTTTGAAAGACAAGCTTTGGGCAACTGTGCTTGATATTTAATGCATAACATTTAATACAACAACAAAGGCCCTTTATCCCTAATTCTCGGGTTTTTAAAACCCCAAAAAACTATAGGGCCTACAGTCCTAGTCCGGGATGTAATGTTGAACGCTCTCTCACCCTTTCCCCTCCTCATCAGACTAAATCACAACCCAACATTTTTTTTTTTTTGACCCCCCCAAAATAAATTTCAAGCTGGGAGTTTGCTGTTTGTTTGTTGAATTTATACCTTGCTTTTTCCCAAAGGTGACATCCACTACTGATCATTTATTTGAATCTAAAGGGGGTTTGTGACACAGGATAGATCCAGATGTGCCTGCTTGGGTTTGTGAAAAGATTTTTTTCATAAAACCCTTCTCTGCCCTCTGGCTCAGGTGACTCAGGCTTGGGGGGGAACTGGAGGAGGCCTCCTTCCCGGAAGACGCAGAAAACAGAAGCGGTTTCCCTTGCACTGGGGAAAAAAACACCCGACCTCTCTGATGGTGAGGATCTGCTGGGAACGTCCGGAGGGGGGAAAGGGGGAGTGGGCCCTTTGGGGGAAAAATTCTCCCTTTTTTCCCCCAAAAAGGGAAATGAATAGGGAATCATATATTTAAAAATTGGGAAGGGGATTTAAAAACCATGTAAATCCATGGCCCCCCAAGAAAATCATCCTGAAAGGGTGCCCCTCCCCTTTTTTTAAAAAAACCCCCAAAAGTGGAGAAGGCAGTCCTTTCCCCCCCTTTTGCAGCGCTACAGTGAAATTTTTTAAAGTTTGGTGGAGTTTTTTTGGAAATTTTAAGGATTTTCCCCCTCCCCAGACATTTAAAGGGGGGCCTTTTTTCACCTCTAACTGTTTTCCCCACAACACTGTTTGTGATTTTCCACTTTTAACCCTCTGGTGGGGTTTTGGGGTTGATTTTCCCGAGGCCGGGGTTTGGCCCGAGATTTAAATTTTAAACACCCCCAGAATTCCAGGGGAAAATTGAAAATGGAATAATAAACTTCTGGGGAATGGCCTAAGCTCTCTCTCCTCCAAGCCAAACATACCCAGGGTCCTGTGTCAACTGAGACAAGTCACTCCCCTGCAACTTTATAATCCAAAAATTAAAAGAACTGTCCAAAAGACTGGAATTGTTTTTGTTTCAGCCCTTGGGGTGGTTTTCTTTTAAATTTTGGAATAAAACTTCAGAGTTCCCCACCCCGTTTTGGTGAAAACCAGTGGCTGCAGGGCTGTGGCATTCCTGGATACATTCCCCACCTAAATTCGGGAACCAACATTATAGTGCTGCTTTCCATTTTAACTTCGATTCTGTGATTTTTCACCCGGGCCCATTCCTCCTCCAACTTTTAAAAAAAGGGGAAACTTTACTATCCTCAGCTGTTTTTGAAGGCATGGATAAATATCTGGGGGTAAATAGCATGTGATAGGACCCCGCCCCACCTCCAGATGATTTCTAAATTTTTAAGGGGGGGAATTTTAAAAAAAATTTGGGGAGTTTAACTTCTGGGGGGGAAAGGGGGGGGGGGTCACGCCGGGAACCCGGCTGTGGGACAAAGGAGCAGCGAAGAAACCGCCTGGGGGGAAAACCTTTCGGGGGCCCCTCCATTTCCCGGAAAAGGTAACTTGGGAAAAAGGGCCCCGGAGTGGTGGTGCGCAAGCGTGGGCTTTGTTTTGTGTCCTCCTCCCCCTGTTGGGAAGGGACTAAAACCCCCTTCTTTTGCTAGGGGGAAAACCCCCCGTTGACCGGGTAATTTGGGGGAACGGGGCCCCCGGGGGGCCACCCCCTTCTCACCCCCGGCCCCCTGCCCCTTGAGGGGGGGTGGGGAAGGGGCGGGGGTGCCCAAGGCGGCCCTTTTAGGAGGGTGAGCTGTGCCTGGGGGAAAAAAAGGCAAAGGCACTGGGCCCCCCCTCCCCCGGGGGGGGTTTGGGAAATTTTTCCCCACACTCCCCTGGCAGCGGAAACAAAACAAAGGGCCAAAACAAGCCTGGGGGGGGGTCTCGGGGTTTTTTCCCAGGGGAGGGGGCCGGGGTTTTCCTTTTTCCCCCCCCTCCCGGCCCCCTTATTTTGGCCGGCAAGGAAAGGCCTTTTTGCCAGGGGGGGGGAGACATTTTTAAATAATAAATAAAAAAATTTTAGGTTGGGGTCCCAAAAACAGGAAAAATTTGTTTTAAAAAGGGCCCGGGCAGGGGGAAAAAGGTTGGGCCACTGACCCGAAACCTGCCGGGAGGGGTGGGCCCGGGAACCCTCAACACAGTGTTTATTCCCAACCCCCCCCCAGCTTTTTCCCAAAGGATCCCCCGGTCAAGGGTATTAACTCCCATTTTAAGGGAATTTTTGGTCTTACCCAAAAAGGGGGGGGTTTTTCTCCTTCTTCCTTTTTCCCCCCCACAGGCACATTTTGTTTTCCGGGGCCTTTTCTTGAGAAAAGGGAGGCTTTGGGACAAAGGGGACTAAAATATTTCCAAGGGTAGGGGGGGAAGAAACCCCCCCGCTTTAGGACCAAGAGGGGAAGTCTTTGGAGGACATGGTGCGGGGGGTTATTTTGGGGTGGAAAGCAAAATTTTAGTTTTCCTCCCCCCAAAAAGGCATCTTTGTGGCTATGTGGAGGGTTGGGGGGGGACCTTTAAAGGGGGTTTAAACCCGGAGCCTTCAATGCCAAGGAATGGGATTTTAAAAGGGGGAGAGGATGAAGAAGGTGGGAAATGGAGGAGGAGGTGGGAAAATTGGGGTTGGGGGAAAATCCCGCCTCATTATTCCTGGGAAGGGAGGGTGAGGCCCGGGTCTTAGTTTTTTTGGTGGGGAAAAAGGGGAAAAGGGCCCAGGTAGGAGGGACAAAGGGAAGGGGGAAGCCAATTTAAAACTTGAGGGGGAAATGTAGAGGCCTGAGGCAGGGATGCATGGAGGGGCATTATCTACATGCTTTGAGGGGTCCCCTTTTTGAGGATGAGGTGGAGGTGGGACCGGTCCCCCCCTTCTCCCCGGTTGGGATGGCAGTTTTCAGTATGATAAGGCGCCCTGTCTTTACCACACAGGGTTTCCTCCCCCCTTACAACACCACCTTTGTGTAAAAGGATGCGGGTTTTCAAAAGCCACTTAATAATTTTTTTTGTAGCGTGTTTTTTGTGTTACTCTATTTCAAAAAAAAAAACCACCAGAACCCACCTCAAATTTTTCTGTAAATGGCCCCTTTTGGGTTTGATGACAACTAGAAGTGTTTCATATTGAGATATGTCTATAAACCTTGCATACATTTTGGTTGTTATAGTTAGATATCAAATGCATAAAAATGTTATGTGACAGAGTGTCTTTCTGTTAATACATATTTACAAAAAAGGGTTTCCATCGTTCTTTTACAAAAAATTTGGTTTTAGTTTTTTTTACAATATAATTTACAGACAGTATACAAAGAATTAACAACATTTATTGTAAAAACCCAATTCAGACACGCAGAGATAAACACGCGAAAGCAAAATTTATTCTTGAGCTCAAGCCCAAATACAATTGACGTTAGTGATTCAAAAGGAGAAGATTCCCCGAGGCAGTAGATTATAAAGCTTTCCCTCCTTCCCAAGAACCCATTAAGGCTGGGGGTTTTCTCCAACTCCTAAGTGGCCTATGACTATCTGCAGAGAAATAGGTGTTTGGGTGAAGGTTCTCTGGAAGGCTGATACAATGGGCAGGCCACTACTCATAAACTACATGTTGACAGCCTCAAACTACTACATGTCCCATCTGTAATATCTTCCCCCATCCATAATAGGGGAAAATTTCATGGTTTAGGTAATGATAATAGTGAACAAAATCTGATTTAAATTGTAAAAAAAAATTTTTCAGGATTCTGTAAAGGGTCAATGTTTTCTTGTGGTTCTCTCTCTTAGTCCACAAGCTATTCTGGTTGCCATCACCATAAATCTGCAAAAAGCATGTTTCCCCCCCATTTCACCCTTGGGCAGGTGGGGTTTTTTAGTCAACTATAAAAACATGGTTTTGCGAATACAAAGCTATTTTTTCAAAGCAGTAAAATACAAAATTTGAGCAATTTTGAAGGCTATGTGAATACTGGTAACAGGGAACTTTAAAAAGGCCCGTTGGAGGTTTTTGGGGGAAAAGAAACTCTCAAGAAACAGCTAGGGTTTTAAATGTCCATTAAGAACATGTTGGGGAAAAGTTTTTCCCCAATCTGAAAGCCCAAATATCTTCTCTCCTTAAAACAGGGCTTTCCAAAATTTGTGTGTCACCTACAATCTTTTGGGAAAAAGATGTTATTATTTACAAAACCTGTTTTTTAAAAATATATGGAAGGTTTTTAAAGAGAATGTTGTGTTCCCAAAACATTTTGTTTCTATAATTTATGGATGTGTCTTATTTATCTCTTATAAGGGGGGGTTTTAAACCCCCGGGTTTTTTAAAAAGAGGCCCCAAAAGTGTGTCACCCCCCCCTGAAAAGTTTGGAAAGTTTTTGCCTTTAAAGGAAAAGGGGCTGAAGTCAAGACCGGGTATTTTTA
>CAOLHI010007820.1:0-12290 GCA_948474755.1 Ctenosaura bakeri
TGGAGTCCATGGGAGAAGGGGAGCAGCCTCTCCGGCCGGCTCGAGGTTGCCCTCTGCTGGTCTGGCGGAGCGGGACGCCTTCGAGGGTACAGAGCGGCCAGCGTGGCTGAACCTTTTCCTTTACCTGGCTCTGTTTGGGTGTGCGTGTCCACATACGGGGGTCTTTCCTTTCCAAACTTCGCCCCCCACCCCATTAATGATTTCTGGCCTTCCTTCCTTCTTTCCTGCCAGGCCAGGCGGGCTGTCCAGAGGGGAGCCACGGCGGTCATCTTCGACGTCACCGAGAACCCCGAGGCCATTGACCAGGTGGGTTTGGGGGTGCAGAGAAGGAGGGCCCCCCAATTTTGGCCCTCTTCCTCTGGATGTGGCTTTAATGGTGGGGAGGAACAATGGGGGTGTCTCTGCCCTCCCGCTTGAACAAAGAGGGGCCCAAGACTAACCGGGACCCCCGCTCCGTTTGCTCCCTCCCCAGCTCAACCAGGGCCTGGAGGACCCCCTGAAGCGGCCGGTGGTCTATGTCAAGGGGGCCGACGCCATCAAGCTGATGAACATCGTCAACAAACAGAAGGTGGCCCGCGCTCGAATCCAGCACCGCCCCCCGCCGGTAGGTGGAAGATTCTGTGGGGGTCCCCAGTGGCCATCCAGTCCAACCCCATTCTGGCATGCAGAAAGACACACTCAAACACCCCCAGAAAATGACCACTGAGGTAGCAGTTGATTCCACTGCCAAACAGCCTCTTACCCTCAGGAAGTTCTTCCTAATGTGGAATCTCTTTTCCTGAAGCCATTGCTCCGCGTCCTAGTCTCCAGAGCAGCAGAAAACAAGTTTGCTCCGTCTTCAACATTATACTCAAGAATTAGGGTGTCACACTCACGAAAAACAGAATGAAATGCAAAGAGATAGTCCATGTGAAAGGGATCAGGGAGTCCTGGTGGACCACAATTTGAACATGAGCCAGCAGTGTGATGCTGCAGCTAAAAAAGTCAATGTGATTCTGGGGTGCATCAACAGGAGAATAGTGTTGAGATCAAGGAAAGTAATAATACCACTTTATTCTGCTTTGGCTAGACCTCAGCTGGAATTTCTATTCCTTTTTGTTAATTTAAATTTTATTTAATATTACCACAACAATACATGTTGACTTTAGCTATAAATTAATATTAATTGCTGGTCAACTGTTATATAAGGAACTATACAAATATGAGATTGTATGGGGAGAAATATATACAACTATAAATTACTTAATTAATAATATTATTTAAATTAGTTAATATTGCTTAATATCTATTATCAATAAACTATAACTAAATATGGCAAGAACAATAATACCTTCTCTGAAATTTCAGTGTCACGTATTGATCTTGATTTAAAAAATGCTCCTCAAAGTGAATTAGACCCATTAAATCTAGTCAAATATAGTTAAATATAGTCAAATATAGTTAAATATAGTCACCACTTACCCTATTTGCTGGCATATAAGAGGCACCCCATTTATGTACTATTTGCCGGTGTGTTAAGACACACCAACATATAAGACACACCCCATTTTCAAACAGTATTTTTAGGGGGGAAAAGTGAGTCTTCCATGGCAGCAAATACAGTATATTGAGCCTAAGTTGATGAATTAAAAAAAGAGAGGGGTGGGGGAGGAACAAGGGAAATACATGGCATCTCCTTTGTGAATTTAAATATCTAATTGGAACATTTCTGTCCATTTCTCTTCTGGTATATTTCCCACAGTCATTGCTCCGCGTCCTAGTCTCTGGAGCAGCAGAAAAAAAGCTTGCTCCGTCTTCAACATTGTACTCAATGTTAAGGAATATGGATTTTTTTTTAAAACAAAGTTTGTTTTTACAACTGTAAGCCTTCTTCAGTCCTGAACTGAGAAAAGGATGGGAGGATGATGATGGTGATTGGGGGGGGGCGAGGGCAAGATAGGCATTCATTCCTCTGTCCCCGAAAGCTGCAAAAATCCGTCTGCTTGCTTTTGTATGGCTGGCAGAGTTGGAGCTGAGGGAAGCTCACCCTCTCCCGCCCCCCTCTTTGCCCTTCCTGCCCCCCAACCCATTTCCCCCCCCCAGCAACCGACCGAGTACTTCGACATGGGTATCTTTCTGGCGTTCTTCTTGGTGGTCTCGCTCGTCTGCCTCGTCCTGCTGGTCAAGATCAAGCTCAAGCAGCGCCGCAGCCAGGTAGTTTCGGGGGGGCCTCGGGCGGCTGGGTCTCCGGGGTGCTGCGTGGGATGGGGGGCTCCCCGCTCGCACCCCACCGACCAGTCGTTTCTTGCCTCCGGCAGAACTCCATGAACCGCTTGGCCATCCAGGCCCTGGAGAAGATGGAGACGCGGAAGTTCAAGTCCAAGGGCAAGGCGGCCCCCGAGGGCGGCGGCGGCGGCGGATCTGTGGGGGGCCCGGACTCCCTCAGCGGGAGCTCCACCTCCGACTGCGCCATCTGCCTGGAGAAGTACCTGGACGGGGAGGTGAGTGGTGGTCCGCGGTGGGCGGGAGGCCCCCTCCCCTTCTTGGGGGGGTTCCCCATCTCTGCTAGGACGGGCAGGGAGCGGGGCCTTCTTCCCGTTGGCTCCCTGCATAAATGTCCCAATGCAGGGAAGGATGAGAGGACGCGGGCCCTGAACCCCGTAAATTTGGCAGGGGGGCTTTGGGGTTGCCTTTGGCTGCATTTGTGGAGGGTCGGGGCAAGGGTCCGTTCCCATCTGACTGCAGGGAGTCCGACCTCTGATTCCGGACGAGGTGGGTTTAGAGACGATTTAATTAATATCAGAAAAGCTTTGCCCCCGGTTGCGCAAGGGTGGTGTTTTGGGGGGAAAGCCAGAGCCGTGCATGAGGTGGCAAGGCGCTTTGGCAGCAGATTTTGGGGGGAAAGCTGCCATTCCGGTCTGAGCAGAAGGAAAAGGCCTTCTCTGGGGTCTCCACGTTAAATCCAGGTGCCCCCCAAAGGGAAGGCCAGGCAGGGGCCCCCAATCAAGGTGGCGCTCAGAAATGGGCAGCGCCTTCACCCCCAACCCACCCTTCGCTTTCTCCCTCCGCAGGAGCTGCGCGTCATCCCCTGCGCCCACCGTTTTCACAGGAAGTGTGTGGATCTGTGGCTGTTACAGCACCACACCTGCCCCCACTGCCCGCCACAACATCATTGGTGAGCCCCCCAACCCTCTCCCCCTCCCCAAGAAGAGACCCTTCCTGAGGGGAGGTTAGTGGGCAAAAGGCTGCAGAAAGAAAAGGATGGGGGGTACCTGAGGATCCAGTGGCAGGGAGTTCCGCTGGCTCGCAGGGACAGCCACTGGAAAGTCCCCACGAAGGATGTCGGAGAGGGGTGGAACTGAGACAAAGCCCCCTCCCCATTTCCCCCACCCTGGATGGGGACCACGTGGCAGGCAGATCTGGGGGGAACCATTGACAGCGAAGCTGTGGGTGGAGCAGTACTTGGGGGTCCCCCTTCTTCCTGCCCTGCCCCTCCTTCCTCCTTCTCTTCTTCCTCTTGCCTCTTCCCAGGCACTTCCGTCCCTCCCTTTCTTCCTTCCCCTGGCCTTCCTTCCTTCCTTCCTTCCTTCCTGTAACTCCTTCCTCCTCCTCTTTCTTTCTCCTTCCTTTTTTCCAACTCTTTCCCCTTCCTTCCTTCCTTCTTTCATTCCTTCCTTCCTCTGCTCTTTCCTTCCTTTCTCTTCCACTTGTCCTCTCCACTTCCCTCCCTCCCTTCTTTCTTTCCTTCCTCTGTCCTCTCCCCTAAGTTTATTCTTTCCACCCTTCCTTCCTTCCTTTTTTCCTTCCTTCTTTTTTCCCCTTCCTTCCTTCCTTCCTTCCTTCCTTCCTTCCTATCTCTTCTCTTTCCTTCCTTCTTCCCTTTCCTCTTTCTTTCTCTCCCCCGCTTTCCTTCTCCTGGTCTCTCTTGTTTCCTCTAACTTCTCTCCTTCTCCTTCTTCCTCATCTCTTTTCCTTCTTCCTTCCTCCTCTTCCAACTCCTTCCCCCTTCCTCTCCTTTTGTCCTTCTCTCCCTTCCTTCCTTCTTCTCCTCCCTCCCTCCCTGTAACATCTCCTCTTCTCCTTCCGCTTTCTCTTTCTTCCTCCTTCCTCCCTCCCTCCCTCCTCCCAGTCTCTATTCCTTTATCTTCCTTTCCCTTCCTTCTTCCTACCCCTTTCCCCTTCCTTCCCTCCCTCTTTCCTTCCTTTCTTCACTCACTCACTCACTCCCTTCCTTCCTGTAACACCTCTTCTTCCTCTTCCTTCTTCCTTCCCCTTCCTCCTCCGTCCTCCTTCCCAGCCGGTCCCCTCTTTCCTTCCTTCCTGACATGGGATTTCCCGTTCTCCCCCACCCCCTCCCCGGTTTTCCCGCAGAGCCAAAGAAGGGCTCCCCGGGACAGACGTGTGAGGAAATGGCCCAGCAGCCACTCCGGGGCCGCCAGCAGCACCTGCACCACCACCAGCCCCACCCGCACCCCCCACGCGTGATCCTCCCGGTCCACTACCCTGGACGGGTCCGCCGCTCCGGCCCGCTGACCATGGCCTACCCGACACGGACGAGCATGGACCCCCATGGCGGCAGCCCCGTCACCCTCCTCACGGACGCCCCTGCCTTCCTCCGTGGCTACCATGCCCTCAACGCCCACCACCCCTGCGCGGCGGACCACCGGGGCGGATACCCCACACCCCTCGTCACGGCAGCCGCCCCCACCCATTCCGTCGGCCCAAATTCGGGGGAGCTGCCCACTTCCCCGCACCCCCATGCTTCTCCCAGTATGAGACGGTCTTCCAACACTACTATTTCCAGGGCCTCAGCTACCCGGAGCAGGGCGGGCCCCTCCCACTAGGCCTCGCTGCCGCCGCCGCCCCCAAGGTCCCCCCACGCCCCTTCCTTGCTCCCATGGCTGGCGGAGGGGCGGCCGGCTCTTTACCCCAGTGGTGCCGCTGGGCCCCCCCTCCTCGTCCTCCTCCTCTGCCTGCTTCCACCCCCCGCACGGGCCCCGATCCACCTGCAGCGGCTACCTGCCCGACGGCCCCGGGAGTGACAGCAGCAGCAGCAGCGGGGGTGTCGGCGGTGTGGGTCCTGGATCCGGGCAGTGCCGCTGCTCCTCGAGCGACTCCATGGCGGACTGCGCGGAGGCCAGCCACCGGGGCGTCTTCGGCAGCTGCTCCACCTTCCGCAGCTCCCTCAGCAGCGACTACGACCCCTTCGTCTACCGCAGCCGCAGCCCCGCCCAGCCGGGGAGCCCCGAGGCGGCCCCCTCGAGTAGCCCCATTCTCCCAGAGGGGTCGCATGTGCCGTCAGTGGCGGCGGGAACGGGGAACGCGGCCTTGCCGGTGTTGGCCCCGTCCTCCGGGGATCAGCTCTCCAACTGCAGCCTGGAGATGAACTACAGCTCTTCCTCCTCCTCCTCCTCCTCGCTCGAGCACCCTCCCGTCACGTGCCCCCCGGACAGTGGCGGGAGGGGAGGGGCCCCCCTAGAATGGACCTGCGGCCGGGGGGTGCTCCCTCCCCCTCCCCGCCGGGAGCGGGCCTGCGCCTGCTGCTTTGAGGCGCGGCACTTGGCCCCCCGGGAGTGTGGCCCTCTACTCCTGGGCCCCAGGCTCTGGACAGGTTGCGGCCCCGGAGGGAGCCTCAGGCGGCGGTACAGAGTCCGGCCCTGTATGGCTTCAGGACCGACGGAGGGGCGCCGTGCGAGGCCCTACCGTGCTGCTTCTACGAGGAGAAGGACGTGGCCCCCAGTGGCGGGGGCCCCGGCTGCTACGCGGAGGACTATGCTGTCAACGTCCAGTACGCCTGTACGGGAACGGCGGCCGAGGAGGAAGAGGAGGAGGAGGAAGAAGACGACGCGAATGCCGGCGCTGCCTTGCCGGGAAGCTACTGCACAGAGGGGTGCGGCCCCCTGCGGGGCCAGCGGGTCCCCATAATCTCCGAGGACCGAGACTGCGATCCGCCCCCTCGGAGGGACTGCGGCCCCGGGAGAGGCGGGGGCCCTTGGGAGGAGGGCGGCCGGCCGGCGGATTTCCTTCAGCAGCACCAGCGGCGGCGGAGGCGCGAGGACGGAGAGGCCATGGGCGTCCCTATTGGCCCCCGGGGGCCGTTTCCCGGACCCCTTGTGAACTGTCCCGAAACGGCATTGGCAGCAGGAGGCGGCGGCGGAGGCACTGCTGAGGGGGCGGGTAAGTCAGCCTCTAGGGAGGGGAGGGGAGGGGAGGGGAGGGGACCCCACCTTCTGTGTTGAAGTTCCCACCCAACCACAGGGCGGGGGGGGGGATATTTCTTTCCTGGAAATAGGTGGTATGGTTTGGATGGATCCTTGTGGCTGTTTTGAGCCCATTTGGCTGGAGAAGGTTTTGGTACCCAGAAAGAGGGAAGGGAGGAGGTGGGAAAGGAGAGGAAGGAAGGGGGGAAGGGGGAGAAAAGAGAGGAAGGGGAGGAGGAAGGAAGGAAGAAGTAGTGATGGAAGGAGTGGTGGATGGAAGGAAAGACGGAAGAAAGGAGTGATGGACGGATGGAAGGAAGGAAGGAAGGAAGGAGTGATGGAAGGAGTGGTGGAAGGAATGATAGATGGAAGGAAAGATAGATGGAAGGAAGGAAGAGGGAAGGAGTGATGGAAGGACGGATGGACGGAAGAAAGGAGTGATGGAAGGAGTGATGGATGGGTGGAAGAGGGAAGGAGTGATGGAAGGAGAAAAGGAAGGAAGGAAGGACGGAAGAAGTAGAGTGATGGAAGGAGTGATGGATGGGAGGAAGGAAGAAAGGAAGGAAGGAGTGATGGAAGGAGGGAGGGAAGGAAGAAAGAGGAAAGACATGATGGAAGGAGAAAGGGAAGGAAAGAAGAGGGAAGGAGTGATGGAAGGAAGGAAAGAGATGGAAGGAAGAGGAAAGACATGATGGAAGGAGAAAGGGAAGGAAGGAAGGAAGGAAGGAAGGAAGGAAGGAAGGAAGGAAGAAGTGAGTGATGGAAGGAGTGATGGATGGAAGGAAAAACAGATGGATGGAAGGAAGGAAGGGGGAAGGAGTGATGGAAGGAAGGAAAGAGATGGAAGGAAGAAGAAAGACATGATGGAAGGAGAAAGGGGAAAGGGAAAGGGAAAGGGAAAGGGAAAGGGAAAGGGAAAGGGAAAGGGAAAGGGAAAGGGAAACAGAAGAAGTGAGTGATGGAAGGAGTGATGGAAGGAAAAACAGATGGATGGAAGGAAGGAAGGGGGAAGGAGTGATGGAGGGAGAAAAGGAAGGAAGGAAGGAAAGAAAGGAAGGAGGGAAGGAAGGAAGTGATGGAAGGAGTGATGGAAGGAGTGATGGATGGGAGGAAAGACGGAAGGAAGGAGTGATGGATGGATGGATGGAAGGAGAAAGGGAAGGAAGGAAGGAAGGACAGAAGAAGTGAGTGATGGAGGGGGTGATGGATGGAAGGAAAAACAGATGCAAGGAAGGAAGGGGGAAGGAGTGATGGAGGGAGAAAAGGAAGGAAGGAAGGAAGGAAGGAAGGAGTGATGGATAGAAGGAAAGACGGAAGGAAGGAAGAGGGAAGGAGTGATGGAAGGAAGGAAGGGGGAAGGAGTGATGGAAGGAAGGAAAAGGAAAGGTGTGATGGAAGGAGAAAGGGAAGGAAGGAAGGAGGGAAGGAAGGAAGGACAGAAGAAGTGAGTGATGGAAGGAGTGATGGATGGAAGGAAAAACAGATGGATGGAAGGAAGGAAGGGGGAAGGAGTGATGGAGGGAGAAAAGGAAGGAAGGAAGGAGGGAAGGAAGGAAGTGATGGAAGGAGTGATGGATGGGAGGAAAGACGGAAGGAAGGAGTGATGGATGGATGGATGGATGGAAGGAGAAAGGGAAGGAAGGAAGGAAGGACAGAAGAAGTGAGTGATGGAAGGAGTGATGGATGGAATGAAAAACAGATGGAAGGGGGAAGGAGTGATGGAAGGAAGGAAGGAAGGAAGGAAGGAAGGAAGGAAGGAAGGAAGGAAGGAGTGATGGATGGAAGGAAAGACAGATGGAAGGAAGGAAGAGGGAAGGAGTGATGGAAGGAGAAAAGGAAGGAAAAGGGAAGGAGTGATGGAAGGAGAAAAGGAAGGAGGGAATTAATGATGGAAGGAAGGGAAGACTCTGCCCCTTCCCCTTCCCTGTTTTTCCTCCTCCTGACCCCCCTCTTCTCTCCCTTCTGCCTTTCCAGGTTTCTCTTCCCGGGGGCGCTCTTAGGCAGGTGACTAACGGAGGAGGAGGAGGAGAATCCGCCTGTCCTGCCCCGGCAGACGAAGCCCCTCCAGGCCTGCGTGCTCAGCCTCCTGGCCGCCCGCCGGAGATGGCCGGAGCCGCCTTCTGCTGGCCGAGCCCTGACCAGTGGACCCGGCGGAAGCTGGGGTGGTGGTGGGCTTGACGTGCCACCGCTGCCTTTGCCACCAGTGCCCGCCCGTTGCCAACGCTGCCACCGACGCCGGGCGAGAGGACCACGGGGAGGGGGACCGATGCTGCTCTTGCCCTCCCTGCCCCCTCCGTCCCTCGGAGGGGCCGCCCCGGTCTGCCTTAGAAGACAAACAGCACCTTGAAAGCAAGAAGAGTCCAAAGGGGGAGTGGGAGAGGGGAGGGGGGTCCAGTCTGACCATAATGACGAGGGAAGGGGGTGGGGGTCTGCCAAGGGGCACTGCTAGGCCATAGCCCCTCTTGTGCCCCCACCAGCAGAAGGGGGGAAAGGAGGGTCCCCACACACCCCCAGCCAAGGGAACACACACACATCTGGTGGGGGCACCTCAGCCTTTGGGAGAGGGTTTTCTTGGGGGGGACCCCTACCTTGACCCAGATTGACTTCACGGTGCCTGCAGAAATCCCCGTCCCCGCAAAACCACCCACTTTGACAGCCTGGTGTATGTGTGGGGGGCGGCCAGAGTGCCTCTGCCTTCTTGGGGAGGATTTGGGGGGCCCCTCTGTGCTTCTGCCATGTTTGGGGCCCCAAGAAATTGGGTGCTGCCTCTTCCCCCCCCCCAGCCAGCATCCTTCCCTGTCTTGTTTCCTGTGGAAACAGCGGCTACGAGGCTTTGGCCCGGGTCGTTCCTAAAGGCCCCCCCCATGGTTGCTGCTGTGTGGCTCTGGTATGGGGACGATGGGTGTTGGAGTGTGTGTCCGTGCTGCGTTTGTCTCCAATCTCCTCTGTGCCCGTAACAAACTGGAATGTGCCTGGAAGTCTCCCTCTCCCCACACCCCCATTTTAAGTTGCTAAATCCACTGCGGGACCCACATGGTACTAAACCCCTCACTCTGGGGATAAAGGGGTGCGAAAAGGAGTTTTAAATGACGGCTGGAAGTTAGAGCGGCTCTTGTTTAACTGGTCCAAAGTTACAATACGGGGAGCCCCCCCCCAAAAGGAAGACCCAGTGTGTAGCTTGGGCCCTGGCCGTGTGAGCGAGCAAGTGGGTGTGTGTGCGTGCTGGTATTTCACCCCATTTGTGGCCCATCCGCAGTCCCACCCGTACCCCTGAGCAGAAGTGTATCTAGGTGGGGCAAATAGGGCACGTGCCCTGGGTGCCTATTCCAAGGGGGGGCACCAAAAAGCCATGCCAGAAGATTTAGGAAGAGAAGGGAGAGCCCCAGAGATGGGGGGGCTCAGCTTCCACACTGGCCCTGGGTGCTGTTTGCGCCAGATACGCAGGAGCCTCCAAGGGGCAGATTCTGAAGCCCCTCCAGCCCCTTTGGGGAGAGGGGTGGGGAAGACCCTCACCGCAGCCTCCGAAGATCAGGCCGGCCCCCCCTCTCTGCTCCCTCCGGCTCGGAAGGGCCGGTTCTCGTCCGGCTTCTTGGAAGAGGACGCTTCTCCGTTCTCCACTTCCCGCAGGAATCTTCCCTCCTCCTGATTTCTGTCTGTTCCCGCACCTTGCTGGCTATCTTTTCCCCACTGAATGTAAACGTGGGGGTGCTCTGGAGCCCCCGGGCCCGCTCTGGAGGGCCTCCGTGCCGAAAGACTTAGCCCCTTGATTCTTTCTTTTTGTGGTACCCACCCCTTGGTGTCCCCACGTTGCCGCCACTGCTCTTGCTTGACAGCCTGCCATCACATCCCCAAAATGGAGGAAGCGTTGGCCCCTCCGCTGGCACGGGGCTTTGCAGAGAGCCCTGGGGACTTCCTTCGGTTCCTTAGATAGAGAGCCTCATCCATCTGGCGCTGGGTTCGTTGCCCTGGTGGCCAGCCAGTGCCCTTTCCGGCTACCGGAGGCTGCGGAGAGGCTGGCAGCAGGCCCTCTATGTACCAGTAACAGTGGGCGTGGCAACGACCCCCCAAGTTTGGGGTCTTCTCTGCAAGGTCGGTGAGCCCTTCAGTGCCTTCTTTGGCCGCTGCAGCAAGCGTGGCAAATCCCATGGCAGAATTCCAATACGGGTAGGACTCAAAAGGAACCGAAGCCAAGCTGGCAGGCAAAATAGCCCCCCGTTATTCCGGAAGGGGCTGCATTTCCTGGAAAATCTTTTCTCGGCATTTCGGGCCCTCCTTGCTCTTGCGCAACGCGTGGTCTTCCTCGTTACGGGGATATTGCTCCGACCGAGGAGAGATTCCACATTTCATTTAAGAAATCCAAGGATTGATTGATTGTTCTGACATGTTTTGACATCCTTGTTCTGACACCTTTCCTTCTCCATCTCTAGAGTGACTTCGGTTCTCACGGCGCGGCTTCTCCGCTCTGGTTCCGTTTGGGGACCTGCCGGCACCGAGGAGGGATGGATTTGGCCTTTCGCTTCCCACGGGATCCCGGGGGGAGGTTGGGGAAGTCTTTCTGCCTCTGGACCCCCACTGCAAGGGCCATAACTCTTTTCCTGCCTATCCCATCATCCCCATTCCCTGCTCCCTCCTCCTCCACCTGAAGGGGGCGCTCTTTCCACCACGCATCGTGCGCCAGGGCTCTGCATTTCTGCCTCCATCTTGGGGAGGGATAAATTTTTGCCAGAGCCAAAGATCTACACACGAAAGGTCTCCTTTCCGGCAGAGAGGGGTTCTGGCCAAGTCCAGCCGGCTTTCCCCAGACCAACCTTGGGGCAAGTTTTGGGGCAAGGAGAGCAAATTCAGATGTTGGGCCACCACCGTTGCGTCGTTCATCCCTTTTGTCCCCACTTTTGGAGCTGAGGGCAGGACCCGATATGTCGCTTGCCTTCTCCAAGTCGCCATTGGCATAGCAAAGCCCCTGCCCACCTTCTCTCTCTCTCTCTCTCTCTCTGGCCCTTGTCAGTGGTCTTCTGAGCATGTCAAGAACCTTCTGCCAATCTTGCAGAGGTCCTCTTTCCCCTGGCCCAGTCCCTCCTCTGAGGTTGGGGTCGTTCCCATCCCCTTCCCCTATAGAATCATAGAGTTGGAAGAGACCATTGTGACCAGAAAGTCCAACCCTTCTCCTGACCTCCATCTCCTCTCCAGCAAGTGAGCCTTGAGGGAGCTTCTCCCTGGTGTTGCCTGACTTTCCCCCTGCGAGGAAGGCAGAAGAAGGACCACGCTCTGGCTTCAAGAGGAGGCCAGGCCGAGCGTGGCTCACCAGAAGTTTCTCAGCGATGCCTTCAGCAACGGCGAGATGGAGCAATTCTTAGTTTCGGGTTGATTCCTCCATCCACGCTGGGGTGGAGCAACCTCTTCCCTTACTTTGACCCCTCCTGTTATTTTAGCAAGAGGGGCTTCTGATGGGCTCCTCTTTCGTGGGTCAGTAGGTGGTCCTTTCCTCCTTTTTTCCATAGATAATTCTCAAGGACACAATGCTTCTGCTTTCTTGCCTGGATCCAACTCCAAGTCATGTTCCCACCATCTGTAAACCATCTCTTTTTCTTCTGATACCCCGGTTTTGCACATTTGCACCCATCCAAGGACACGAAGACGCCAAACCTTCCACCAGAGGTAGACAAACGCTTGGCGAATGAGCAAACGGACATCAGTGGAAGCGGCACCTAAGTTGAAAGCCCTCACGTTCTTCTCTGATGCCACCTGGATGGTCGTCTGCCGGGCAGTGGGTCTCCAGGAGTCCTTTCCTTCCGGTGTGGGGAGGGTGGAAGATTGAAGGCCCCCCTCTTGAATCTCCCCCTTTGCCTCCTTGAAGTTGTCGTGTGCCTTTGCTCTTTTGAAGAGCCCACCCACTCCTCCTGGTCTTTCTTTGTCCATTCTTTTGCCACGGGGGTCCTTCTTGGTGAGCCCCCATCTGCAGCCACAATTCGACCTGCTGTGACCTCCTTATAGGACACCTGTCCTCTTTGGGGTCTTCACCCTGAGGGCATAGAAGGGTGCTTGGTGTCCTTTGCCACAGGGGTCCTTCTTGGTGAGACCCCACCTGCAGCCACAATTTGACCTGTTGTGGCC
>CAOLHI010007821.1:0-12031 GCA_948474755.1 Ctenosaura bakeri
ATCAATTTTCCCTTTAGAATGGAGATCGTTTTCTTGCAGGGAGTTTAAATGAAGAGTGGGATGAAAAAAGGGTTTTTTCTTGGGACCGGAATTTCTAATTTTTTAATTGCCAGAAAATTGTTTTGTTTTCCATATTTATTTATTAGTTAGAAAAGAAAATTCTGTTTTCTGTAGCTTGAACCAGCTGCATTGGTATGCCATCTGTCCCGGGGATTTATTTTAATGTGCTCTGAGTGCAGTTTCCACTTCACTTTCCAGAATTTAGTTTGATCTTCAAATGCTTTTTCCCTTGAATGAATCTGTAATTTTTATTTTTTATATAGTTCTTCCGTGTACTTTTAAGTATTTTAAGTTTTTTAAGTTTGTTTCCATTGTTTTTTTTATCTACTTGGTAGGTAATGTGCTCTCCTACTTTGAACATCCCACTCTGGGTTAAAATTTTCCCTTTTTGACTTCTAGATCTTGTGGAAAAGGTTTCTTTTTTCTTTTGCTGTCGTTGTTGTTGTATTGTCATCTCCTGTTTCTCTGCATTGATTATTTTAGCAGTAACCTTATCCCTGTGCATAGGTCATTAAACAGTTGCATTCGGGATCCTGGCCCTATTTTTGTCTCCTTTTACTTTTGTTTCTCATCTGTCCTTGCCTACTTGAAGAGTTTCAGTTCAGTTCAGCTCGTTGTGGGCTCCTCTTTTTTCATTTTTTTAAAGCTGCAGATGGTGTCTTGCTGATTCCTTTCCAATGTTACTGGCTTCAGTTGAACTAGCTCCTTGTCAATTAGGCCAACTAGTGCAAATTTTTTATATAATCTTTAAATTCTACAAGGTGTCCCAGGTTGTATTTTGGCATGGAGGTTGGTTTAGTAAACTTCTTTTGGTGTACTCTAATTTTTGATATTAACAATCATGGTCTGTGCCACAATCTGCTCCTGTCTTTTTTTAGGAGCTTCTCTATCTTCTCTTCTAATGATATAATCTATTTGATTTCTATATTGGCCACCAGGTGATGTCCATGTATACAGTCACCTTGTTGGTTTCTTGAAGAATGTGTTTGCAAAAATTTGGCTTTCCTTTAAACAGTTAATCCCATGCTCATTTTTTTTTAAAATTTTCCTACTTTTTTTGATTCTGTTATATTTCCTGCTTCTGCATTCCAATCACCTATGATTAACCACAAGGTTTTTTTTGGATGTGTGATTTTTTTTCTTCCTGGACCCCAGCAAAGAATCTTTAAATTTTCTTTTCTCTCTCTGTAGATAACCTTGGATTATGATTATATTGATGGGTTTTCCCTAAAGTCTTATTCCTATTATTCGTCATACTATGTAATGTATCCAATATTTGTTTTTGCAACATCTTTCTCACTATCAGTCCCCCTTTTCCCTTGATTTTCATTTCCAGGGGCCCAAATTTTGCCCTACACTGTTACAGTGCTTTTTTTCCATTTTTAAACCGGGTTGGAATTCTGGGGTTTAAATTTCACTGAGGCCAAAAGCTCTTGGCTGTAAATTTTAAATGCCCCTCCCTAAACGGGGCCCCCCTTTTCCATTTCTTTTTTTTTATTATGTCTAGCTTCCCCGGGTTTGTCTTCTAACATATGTTCCCATAATGTAACTGTTCAGCTTCAGATTTTCCCTTTTGGCCTCTAAGCACATCAAAACCAAACATTTTTTCATTTTAAATCCAGTTATTTCATTAGCCATGGCACTTTTTGCAGTTGTCTTTTGCAAAATTGGATCCCTTTAACCTCCGAGTCTTATCTTCTAGAAATTTCTTGTTTCATTTTTTGCCTCATCATTGGGTTTTCTTAAAACACTTTGAAAAGGGGCCTCTTTCTAAAAGGGATAAATGTTTTTATAGTCCCACTGCCACCATCTCTGAGAGATCTTCCACCCGTGCCTCCCTCCCCCTACTGCTGCTGCCCGGTAGCTGTTTGGCTGGTGAGCAGCAGGTTTAGGATTACACTATACATTGCTCCGGAGCCAAGGATGCTTTAAATAACTCCAGAGAATTTAGCTGGGGGAGACCTGTGAGTGTAATATTATGGAAAACATTTTGAGAGGCATAAATGTTCCCATACATGCTGAAATGGACTATTATGCTGGGAGTGCCAGACAGAAACAATAACAAATATATTAAGCAAAAAACTGGCAATGCTTTTCCTTTTCTTTTGTGTGCTTCATTAAGTTTATGCCAGAAGAAACCGGAGGCGAATGTTAATATTTTCAATAAAATTGTTTCTTTGGCTCCAATTTGGATGAGGCTGGAATATAACAACCGTTTCCTTTGCTTATTAATGTTTAGCTGTAGAAGCTCAAGAGGAATGCTATTTCTTTTCAGAAAAATAACTCTTGAGTTTAGGGCTGAGGCTATAGATTTAGGTACCATGTCAGCTAAAGTGGGAATAATTTTGATCAGGTCCAGGACATTAGCAAAGTGTGGTCTCAGAAGCCAAAAAAAAACTGGTGTATGTGCATGCATCTGTGTGTGACAGAGACAGAGCTGTGCATGACTTCAGAAATGCCAGGTGCTCATCTGGAAGCCTATTCTCAGTCTAAGGAAGCATAAGAAACCGTCTAACACAGGTCAGAACTCTTGGTCCATCCATCCAAGACTCTCAGCTCTGACTGCAGGAACCCATCAGGGTTTCAAGCAAGTTTCTTTCCTAACTCTTTCTAGACCGCTGGTATTGCCTGGTGGTGGCCTTCTACCCAAGTATAAGCTAGGTCCAGCCCTTCTAAATTCAGTGTGTTCAGTTGCTTCAAGGCAGATTTTTTTTTGTTAGACTCAGAACCACCTTGGAACACTGAAGCAGTGTAAACGTCTCAACTTAGCAGAGCCCATCACAATTCTCCCTCTGCCATCCCACTTTCTCAGCTCCTTTAAACATGTCCCAGTTTCTCTCTCTTCCTCCTACTTTCTCTGTTTCTCTCAGATTACTTCAGTTGGTGCAAATTGAGTTCAAAGTACAAAAGTAGTGTGAACTCAATTAACTCAGCAGGAGGCAGAGAAGAAGAGAGGTGGAGTTTCGCCCTTCTCTGTTGAGACAGGCAAATCAAACTGCTACATCCCCTCTTTAGCTTGTGTGTGCTTCCTCATTAATAACCTTTGCCATCTTGACCACATTCTGATGTTTCTTGGCCCTACATGTCATAGTTTTCCTTTGTGAAATGTTGGGGAATATAGCAAGACAGAATGTGAAGAAGGATAACACAAAATGTGACTCTACAAATAAGTAGGTAAATAAAGTCTGTTAGTCCAAGCTCACCTTGAAGTTGCAGTATATTTTGTGACTTGGAAGCAATGGTTCCACACCCAGATCTTTGGCTGAATTTTGTACATGTTCAGAGGCACTTCACATATTTGACAACCTCTAGCACTGAAATTAGATCTTGCATCTGAGCCCTGGGAAACTGTAGTGTCAGGTAAAAGTCTGCCTTGCAGGACTTTCTGATTTGGAAACAGCTGCTCAATTTCAGTATTCCTGAAAGATTCTCAAATGTGGCAACAATAATGTTAATGCATCCTTTGGTGAAGTGGAAGCAAAACTGAATTTTTCATATTCTGGCTATTTGTAAGAAATTTTGTTTCATGGGGTATTTTCAAACTTCTTTCATATTGATTTTACTAACAAAGAAAGAATACAGGTGATATGAGGCTTATGTTAAACCCCATAGGAGGTCTATAGAAGACTTAGGACTGAGACCCACCGCATTTTCCTTTTAACAGTAAGAAGCAGATTCTCACCTGGTTTGTATGTTTTCTTGTCAATAAGGCCCCCAAATAATCTTTGGATGGCCTTTGTGGCCATTATGGACTTGCTCTGGAGGCTTGGAAGTCAATGGGAAGAATCTCACAGATTCTTAATGCCTTTCTGAATCCAATCTCTTGAAACAAATTCATAATACAAGAAAGGAAAACAACACAGTGCTCCCACAAAGCCATGAGCATCTATCATCAAAATATCAAACAGTGGCTTTAGAAATGTGTTCTTGGTCAGCTTGTCTCGAATGGATTTGCCTAGCCCTTTGCATATTCTTCCCCTTGGCTTTATTTCTTTTTCTCTTCTTTGCAGTTTTTTCTGTTTCTTTTCTTTGTAATCATACTTGAAAAATGCAATAAAACATCATTTAAAGAATAAAATACTGGAAGCTGAGAACTGAAGATTGTACGAGTCCATAGCCGTGATATGACTAGCTAGAAGACAGAAAGAGAAAGAAGGAGGGAATGAAGATTTGCAGAAATATTAATAAATGCAGGAAAGGAAAGGAAAGGAAAGGAAAGGAAAGGAAAGGAAAGGAAAATCTTGCGACATTCCACAGAAAAAATGAGAGAAACAGAGAACATAGTAGATTTTAAATAGTTATCTCTGTAAAAAAAAAATAATGAGTGGAAATTTTCATTACAGAGAGCTGTTATTATTATTCAAGGAGGTACAATCTCATTGCAGACTACAGCACTTGCTTAGCTGACAATGGCTGGAATGTTTCTTTTTGGATACAATTTATTATATTTTTTTTATGGACACCTGCTTTTTTATTATTATTATTATTATTACTACTACTACTGCCACTACTACAAATAGTAGTCCCCCTCCTCCTTTTTATTTTTCCTGAATTTTCTGCTCCACAAAACTAGTCCAGCTGTTGCTTCTTTTGTGATACTGATGCATCACAATAAAAGAAGACAAAGGGGATGCATCATTGAATACTAAAGTTAGGATTACCCCCATGCCATCATATTTCTAATTTCTACGTATGACTGTGAAAGCTGACAGTGAAGACAACAAATAGGAAGAAAATCAACTCATTTGAAATGTTGGTGCTGGAAAAGAGTTCTACAGATATTGTGGACTCCTAAAAAGACAAACAAATGGGTCCTAGAGCAAATCAAACCTGAACTCTCCCTAGAAGTCAAGATGACTAAACTGAGGGTCCTGATACTAGACATATCATGAGAAGACATGACTCACTAGAAAAGGCAATAATGCTTGGTAAGGTAGAAAAGACATTAGGAAAAGAGGAAGACCACATTACAAATGCATAGACTCAATCAAGGAAGCCATAGCCCTGAGTATGCAAGACTTGATCTGGTCTTTTTCATAGGTTCACCATAAGTCGGCTGATTTGATGGCAGATCAAAACAACAACTATACACCATGGGGTATACTTGGCTCTACACTCACTTGTTCAATTATCTAGGTGTTAAGTGAGGCAAAAAACTGCCTCCTCTTTTAATAAGGAAAAGCTTCCTTTCCAGTTCTGTTTGTGGCTTGTGTCTTTTTCCTTTTGTTTTCCTTTTGTTTGTTTTCTTTCAGTCAATCATTCTTGCTTTAATGCTGCCTCTTCATCTCCCTTTCTTTAAAAGGGTCTTCTCATGCAATATTTTAGATGCACATCTGAGATGTATAAACATGAAAATGAAAATGAGGGTGTGATAAGGTTTGTAAACAAGTGCATCATATATGTAAGATTATTAAGGCCTTTCCCGCACTAGCCTGTTATAGCGTGATGATTCCACTTTCAACATCCTATGGAATCCTGGGGTTTGCAGTTTTGGAAGGGGCCAGCTGGCCCCTCCTGAAACTGCAAACCCCAGATTCCATACGTGTGAAAGTGGAATCTGGGGTTTATAGTTGGACATTAGAGACAGAGGCATTTAGAGGAGCTCTCCAGCTGAGAATTTTAAATACCCCCCCCTTTAATTTTTGCACATCCCAGGTTTCCCAGACAATGCAGCCATGGGAGTTAAAGCAGAAACTTGTACAATGCAAAAGGGCCCCAGGACTGTAAAGAAGATAGTGCTGCAGATATTCATGGGACTTCCAGTAGATCCAGGGAAGCACAAAAGCCCTAAGGTTGCTCTCATATATTGCTAAAAGGGGCACATATTGCGTGCCTCGTGTGGCAGCTGCATTGTGGAGATGCATAGCAGAAGACACACCTACTTCTACATGCAGAACATGCAGACAAGGAGAACAGAGAGGTATGTACAATTTATACATGCGCATGTGGAAATAAGTAGTATAATTTAAGATTCTCCTTTCTGGGGTTTAAGCCATTGTGAATTGGGTGGACTTTCAAAAGAGGGCTGTCAAATAAGGGACTTTCTTTTGAAACATTGGATGCATAAAAAAACAAACAAAGTAGGCAAATGTGGTGGGGCAAGTGAGATGTAAAAAGGGCAAGTGCCAATAGATTAAATGGCATTTCTCCCCAAAAAACTGGCTGTAAACCAAGCTTTTCTAAACCTATTTGCACACCTTGGCTTTCTTTTATAAGTAGTTGTTTGTTGATTGTTCCCCAAACCTGATCCACTCCCTTTGTTCTATCTACATAGTATTACCTTTGCATCTCATTTTTAATTGCATGTCACTACAAACTTCCTTGGAAAGAGACAGGGCCCAGCCATTTCTCTAATTATCCAAATCACCAGTCACTGTTTGTATGTGTGTGGCCTCGCTGAAAGCTTTTAACCACAAGCATTCATAAACCCAAAGCAAGTTCCTCTAGTTCCTTTGGAATGACTTACAAAATAAATGCTACTTGACATTCCTTTCAGGCCATTTGGAAGCATTGTTTCCAAGATTACAGTTACCTAAATGGTGTGATTAATTTTGTTGGAAGAAAAATAATAAAGAACAGAAGGTCATACTGAAGTATTGGTGGATACGGCAGCAACAATGTTTGCTTCTTCCAGCATAGATTCAAAAAGGGTTTTCAGAACTCAATTAAATATGAAGTACAGGGGTTAAAATTCACACTTCTGTACAATTGTCACTGCATCTCCACCCCGAAGATCACTGGACATCCAACTTACAATCAAACTTATTCTTTTAATTTGGGAGAAAAAAAACAAAGCAACTCATTTTGCTGAGGCATATTCAGTTAATCTGTAAACAGTATCAAAAAAGAAGGGTGTAAAGTGTCTTTTGTTTTAAAAATTTCAGGTGGTTACAGAGGCCAGTTTGATTATACCTTTTCCAGGGTAGTATAACTACTCAGCTAAATCCCTAATAAAAGAAGCAGATCAGACTGATTCAGACCAACTTGTATGAACTCCAGCCTGGAATGGAATGATCCAATTAGGTTCCAGAGCAGAGTAGGCACAGACCTTTTGAACACTGCAAAGACATCAAAATAAGGATATGAGGACAAAATAAGGACATAAGGACATGAAAAAGGACATCAAAAATAAAAAGGAAAAACTGAGACAGTGCATCTCCAAAATGACCGTATAGGGAAGTGATGCAAGGGAGAGACGGAGGAAGGGAGCTGCGCTTTGCTAATTACAACTCTACCATGCAGTCTGAGGCAAAAATCTTATCAGCACTTTCCAATCACAGTGCTTATAGGGTGGGATTATGGGGAAATTTTGTTGTTGTGTGCCTTCAAGTAATTTCTGACTTATTGTAACCCTAAAGTGAACCTATCACAGGGTTTTCCTGGTGAGATTTAGTCAAAGGGAGTTTGCCTTTGCCTTCCTCCGAAACTTTAGAGAGTGTCACGCAGTGGGTTTTCCCTGGCCAAGTAGGGAATTTAAACTCTAGTATTTCAGTCTAGTCCAACACTCAAACGACTAAACCATACTGGCTGGCTGTGAAAGGGATAAATTTTTGGGGAAAAGGCCAAAAATTTTTTCCCCCTTTTTTTAAAATTTTTAGCCAAAAAAGGGGGGAAAAAAAAAAAAAAATTTTTAAATTTAAATTTTGGCCCCTTTTTTTTAAAAATTTTTTTTTAATGGGGGAAAAAAAAAAATTTTTGAGGTTTTTCCCTTTCCAAAAAATAAAATTTTAAAAAGGGGGGGTTTTTTTTTTTAAAAAAAAAAATTTTTTTTTGGGGAAAAAACCAAAAACCCCCCCAAAAAAAATTTCCAAAAGAAACCCCAAAAACCTTTTTTTTTCCCCCGGGGGGGGGCCTTTTCCCCTTTTTTTAAGGTTTGGGAAAAAAATTTTTTGGGGGTTTTAAAAAATTTTTGGGGGGGAAAATGGTTCCCCAAAGGGGGGGTTTTTTTTAAGGGGAAACCGGGGAAAAACCCGGGCCCCCTTTTAAACCAAAATTAAACCCCCAAAAAAAATTTTTTTTCCCCCTTTTGGGGGGTTTTTTGGGGAAAATTTTTTTTTTTTGAAACCCCCCTTTTTCCCCCCCGGGGAAAAGGGTTTTTTTTAAAAAGGGAAAGGGGTTTTTTTTTTAGTTTTGGGGGGAAAACCCGGGCCCCAAAAAAAATTTAAACCCCCAAACCCCCCTTTCCCCCCAAAAAAAAAGGGGGGGGTTTTTTTTTCCCCTTTTTTTTTTTTTTGGGAAATTTGGGGGAAAAAGGGGGGGAAAAGGGGGGTTTTTGGGTTGGGGTTTTTTTTTTTTTGGGAAAATTTTTTTTTTTTGTTTTTGGGGAAAAACCCCTTTTTATGGGGGGAAAAAGGGGCCCCCCCGGGGGGCCCCCCTTTTTCCCCGGGGGGGAAAAAAAACCCCAGTTTCCGGGGGGGGGGAAAAAAATTTTCCCCCCCCTTTTAAAAAAAAAAAACAAACCTTTTTTTTGGAATTTTTTTTGGGGGGAAAAATTTTTTTCCCAAAAAATTTTTTAAAAAAAAATTTTAAAAAAAAAAAAATTTTTTAAAAAAAATTTTTAAAAAAAAAAACCCCTTTTTTGTTTTTTTTTTTTAAAAAATTTTTTTTTTTTTTTTTTGGGGGAAAAATTTTTTTTTTTTTTTTAAAATTTTTGGGGAAAATTTTTGGGGGTTTTTTTTTTTTTTTTAAAAATTTTTTAAAAAAAAAAAAATTTTTTTAAAAAAAAATTTTTTTTTTAAAAGGAAAACCCCAAAATTTTAAAAAAAAATTTTTAAACAAAAGGGAAAAAAAAAAAAAAAAAAATTAAATTTTTTGGGAAATTTTCCCCCCTTTTTTTAAAAAAAAATTTTTGGGGGGTTTTTTTTTTTCCCAAAAACCCCAAAAAAATTTTTTTTTTTAAAAAAAAAAACCCCGGGGGGAAAAAAATTTTGGGCCCCCAAAAATTTTTTTAAAAAAAAAAAAAATTTAAAAATTTTAAAGGGGGGAAAAAAAAATTTAATTTGAAATTTTTAAAACCCTTGGTTCTTTTTAAAAAAATTTTTCCCCTTTTTTTCCGGGAATTTTTTCCCCGGGTTTTTAAAAAAAAATTTAAAAAAACCCCCAAAAACCCCCCCCCGGGGCCCCCTTTTTTTTTAAAAAGGAAAAAGGGGGAAAAAAGGGGAAAAATTTTTTTTCCCTTTTTTTTTCCCTTTTTTTTAAAAAAAAAAGGGGGGGAAAAATTTTAAAACCCCCCCCCCCCAATTAAAAGGGGGGGGGGGGGGAAACCGGGTTTTTGGGGGATTTTTTTTTTCCCCCGGGTTTAAAACCAAAAAAAAAAAGGAAAAATCCCCTTTCCCCCCCCTTTTTTTTTTGGGGGGGGGAAAAACCGGGGTTTTTTTCCCAAAACCCCTTTAAAAAACCCATCCTTTTTCCCCGGGGTTTTAAAAAAACCCCCTTCCCCGGGGTTTTCCCCCCCCCCCCTTTTTGGGGGGGGGAAAGGGGGGCCCCCCCCCCCCTGGGGGCCCCCCCCCGGGAACCCCGGGGGGGCCCCCCCCCCCCCCTTTTTTTTGGGGGGGGGGGGGGGCCCCCCGGGGGGGCCCCCCTTTTTCCCCCCCTTTTTTTCCGGGGTTAAAAACCCAAAAAAACCCCCCCCCTTTTTTTCCCCCCCCCCAAAAATTTTTTTTTTTTTATTTTTCCCCTTTTTTTCCCCCCAAAAAAAAAGGCCCGGGGGAAAAACCCGGGAAATTTTTCCCCTTTCCCCCCCCAAACCCCTTTTTTCCCCCCCCCCGGGGGGGGGGGGGGGTTTTTTCCCCATTGGGGGGGCCCCCCCAAAAATTAAGGGTTTTTAAAAATTTTTTTTTTCCAATTTTTTTAAAAAAAAAAAACCCCCCAACCCATTTTAAAAAAGGGGGGGTTTTTTTTTAAAAAACCCCCTTTCCCCTTTGCCCCCAAAAAAAAGGGGCCTTTTTTTTGGGGGGAAAAAAAACTTTTTTTCACCCCTTTTTTCCAAAAAAAAAAATTTTTCCCCCGGGGGTTCCCCAAAAAAAAAACCCCTTTTTTTTAAAAAATAAAATTTTTAAAAAAAAAAATTTTTTTTTTAAAATTTGTTTGGGGGCCCCCCCTTTTTTTTTTGGTTATTTTTTGGGGGGTTTAAAAAAAAAAAAACCCCCCCTTTTTAAAAAAAAAAAAATTTTTTTTTTTTTTTCCCTTTTTTTTTTTTTTCCCTTTTTTTTAACCCCCAAAATTTTTTTCTTTAATTTTAAAAAATTTTTTCCGTTTAAAAAAAAGGGGAAAATTTCGGAAAAATTTTTTTTTTTTAAAAAAAAAATTTTTAAAAGGGGGGGGGAAAAAAATTTTATTACCTTAAAATTTTTAAAAAATTTTTTTTTTCCCCCCCAAAAAAAAAAAACCAAAAAAAAATAAAAAAAAAAAAAAAACCCAAAAAATTTTAAAAAAACAATTTTAAAAATTTAAAAATTTTTTTTTGCAAAATTTTAAAAAAATTTTTTAAAAAAAAAATTTTAAAATAACCCGGAAAATTTTTTTTTTTCCAAAAAAAATTTTTTTAAAAAAAAAAGGGGTTTTTTTTTAAAAAAAAATTTTAAATTTTTTTTTAAAAAAAAATTTTTAAATTTTTCCTTTTTCCCCAAAAAAGGGGGTTTTTTCCCCCCCCAAAAAAAAAAAAAAAGGGGGGGGAAATTTTGGGTTTTTTGGGGAAAAAAACAAACCAAAAAAAAAAAAAAAAAAAAAAAAAAAACCCCCCCCCTTTTTTTCCCCAAAAAAAAAGGGGGGGGGGGGAAAAAAAAATAAAAAAACCCCCCCCCCCTTGGGGTTTAAATTTAAAAAAAAAAAAGGGGGGAAAACCCCCCCTTTTTCCCCTTTTTCCCCGGGGGCCCCCCTTTTTTTCCTTTTAAAGGGAAAAAAAAAATTTTTTTTTTGGGGGGGCCCAAAAAAAAATTTTTTTTAAAAAAATTTTTTTTAAAACCCCCCAAAAAAAAAAGGGGAAAAATTTTTTCCCAAAAATGGTTTTAAAAAAAAAAAAAACCCCCCCCTTTTCCCCCCTTTTTTTTTAAGGTTGGGGGGGCCTTTTTAAATTTTTTTTTTTTTTTCCCTTTTTTTAAAAAAATTTTTTCCCCCCTTTTTAAAACCCCCCGGCCCGGGGCCCTCGGGAAAAAAAGGGGGGCCCCCCTTTAAAAAAACCCCTTTTAAAAAACTTTCCCCCGGGGGTTTTTTTTTTTTTCCAAAGGGGGCCCCAAAAAAATTTTTTTAAAAAAAACCCCCCTTTTTTCTGTTTAAATTCCAAAAGGAAAAAAAAATTTTTTTTTTTTTTAAAAAAAAAAAGGGGGTTTTTTTCCCCCCTTTTTGGGGGGGTTTTTTAAATAAAAATTAAAAAAATTTTTTTAAAAATTTAAAAAGGTTTAAAAAAAAAAATTTTTTTTAAAAAAATTTTTTTTTAAAAATTTTTCCCCTTTTTTTTATTTTTTCCCAAAAAAAAAACCCCCCGGAAAATTTTTGGCCCCCCTTTCCCCCCAAAAAAAATTTTTTTTTTTTTAAAAAGGGGGGGTTTCCCGGGGGGGCCCCCCCCAAAAAACCCCCCCCCCCCAAAAAAAAAAGTGGGGGAAAAAAAAAGGGGTTTTTTTTTTTAAAAAAAGGGGGGAAAAAAAATTTAAAAAACCCTTTTTGTTTAAAAACCAAAAGGGGGGTTTTTTGGAAAAAAAAAAAAAAAAAAAAAAAAAAAAACCCTTTTTTAAAAAAAAAAAAAGGAAAAAAAAAAAAACCCCCCCCCCCCCCCTTTTTTTTTTTTGGGGGTTTTTTCCCCTTTTTTAAAAAAAAATTTTTTCCCCTTTTTTTTAAAAAAAAAACCCCGGTTAATTTTTTTTTTAAAATTTTCCCCTTTTTCCCCCAAAAAAAAAAAACCCCCCTTTTTTTTTTTTTTGGGGGAAAGGGGGTTTTTTCCCCCCCCCCCCCGGGGGGCCCCCCCCTTTTTCCCTTT